>JAESVK010001304.1:3076502-3143238 GCA_017140935.1 Hamamelis virginiana
ACACAACCTTAACTCCAGTTGTTGATGGAAGCGATGGCATTTGATCATCTATCCCGCCAACAACCTGTGTAATAGAGAAAGAAAATGAAATCGCTTAGGAGAAAACTAAGGAATTAACATTAGATTTACTTTTAGATTATTCACAGATTCAATTGAGAAATATCATGTGAATTTTCATACCGCTATTAGACGAACAGTTGACATCTCAGACAAGAAGCTTAGCAACTGCATAATCCAAGGGAGAAGATGAGAAAATTTGCACAAGTAAATTCAGAATTACTAACTGGAAATGGGTAAGATGAATTGAAATAAAAGTAGAAGTAAAACATGAAAAGAATTAATTAGTGAAGCAGAATATGAGGAATGATTTTACTTCCTCCAACGATAAAAGTACCAATGTAAAAAAGGAAAAGGATCATTAGGCTGAAAACCAAATACTTCAACTTTCTAGTCTGTAACTTCCTTTCTGAGGCTTGGAGTGTCTATTGGGTTATAAGAGTGCTCGCTAGATTTTTTTTTTCTTCTTCTTCTTCGAAGCAAGATGATTTTCATAGTGGTTTATAGGTTATGCACTAGTGATTAAAATAATAAAATTCACTCTTGCACAAGTTTGCAGCACTTCAGAATAGTATCGCACAAGTTTTCAGCACTTCAGAATAGTATTGGACTATTGGTTAATGTTATGCATTAGTGATTACTAGAATAGCTCCACCTGGTTACACCTATAGGAACTTTCAGACCATATTAGATGTACTAAAATGTTTGATTTACTTATTGCATTCTGTTGACGAACGAAATCAGACGAGCGACATCGGTCGACTCTCCTTTCGAGGGAGGCGTGTCCCTTCGATCACGACCTCAACTGGCAGGGTCGTGATCCTAGGACCCTTCCTTCTTTAATGATATGACTGCACTTGCGCCCTCCCCTTGGTCAGGTGCGACCAAGGGAGACGCCAAGGAGGACTTCGCGACGAAGATGATTCCTCGATCTCGTCTTGCCATTTCCATCGACCTTGCCACTTGAAAGCAAGGACATCGTGATGCCACCAGCACTCGTCTCTTTGTCTTTCCTCCCTATACATGCACACGCTGCGAGAGGCTTCGCAGCTCTCTACTACTACAAGGTCGAGGTGTGGGGATTGGATTGGTGGTTGGGACAGAAGGTCGCCAAAGTGAAGGGACGCCCTCGCAAGGAGGCAGGGTCGCCCCTTTGCCTTGGCCAGGTTGGTTTGTTGACCTAAAATACGACGCAAGGACAATATGGCATCTCCCTCCCTCTCCTCATTTATTGACCTGCCACCTTGGGCAGTGTGCACACCTGCTATGTGAGCTATGGCCGCCATCTCAGAGCCTAGGTCGAACATCGTAGTGCTAAGACCTAGGGCGGCAGCACCTGTCGTACAGAATCAGTCAAATCATATGCCTACTCTGATGATTAGGAAATGGCAGGGAGCCAGGACGCTTTTGGCTGCGCCCTGGCCATTTTGTCAGTGATTTGACTCCTTCTGTACTCACCATCCTCCCCCTATAAAAGGGAAGGTGTTAATCTTATTTAAGGATCTCAACAACCCCAGTTCAGAGGAGGGAGACTTTATTGCCAGAAGTGTTGCTGCGACCTTGCATCCAAGGCCGCGAGCATTGAACTCTTGAGCTCTTAAGTCGTATTCTGGGGTCAACCACTCCAACCCACTCTGTTCCCCTTTTCATTCATCCCTTCAGTATTCAGACTCTGCAACTACTTGTGCTTGAGGTTGCCATTTTACGGCAATCCTCACGATTTGCAAGGACCTCTCCAGTTTCTTTCATAAACACATTCTTTTTTACCCATATCAGTGTATATGTTTTTACTTTTTTACTGAGTCGCATCACCAAGTTTTGGAGCCAACCTATACAGCTATGACATGACCATGTCCAGAACATAATCAATGCTTTTAGCACTAAATTTTCAGTGTTTTAGAACTATATTCTGAAGTTCGTTAGTTAAAGGGTCAGAAAATAAATTTAAACTGAGTTTTTGGGCTTTCGAAGAAAGCCAAGCTCCCCATCAGCTAGGGTCTGAGAGATTGAATTCCACATTGAAACTTGATCCAGCGCATCCCCATGACATACTCATGAGGAACTATCTTCTTTTACAGAACAGAAGCTGCTCATTTGTTCCCCAAGCAAGGATTCTATACTGCATGTTATACTCAAAGATGATTTTTAAGGGGATTATTTGTTTATGATTGTTTTAAGGAGTGATTATAATTCAAGTTAAAGAAGGCTACAAAGGCAAGAGAAAGGCCAAAAAAAGTGTAGGTCAAGGCAGTGAGAAAATAAACGATTGACTATGATTTGATGGGGAGACATTGCCCTCAATAGAGCTGAATGGCGATAAAGGACTCCAGTAGCCAACCACAAGTAGTTAGGATTAAGTTTGTTGGCTTGAGTATGTTTATAGTTTCATTAAACAAAGATTTTATTTTTTTTTTTCATTTCTTGGTAAACTTTTAAAAGGAATGTACAGCCTGTTTTCTCTTCTTTTATCATCACTAATAACATTGCCTCTTGATTAAAATCACATATCCAAACCTCAGC
Organism: Hamamelis virginiana; assembly: GCA_017140935.1. NCBI lineage: Eukaryota > Viridiplantae > Streptophyta > Magnoliopsida > Saxifragales > Hamamelidaceae > Hamamelis > Hamamelis virginiana. The sequence continues at coordinate 3,079,080 of JAESVK010001304.1, forward strand.
TTGAAGCAAGAAAAAATTTGTCATAATGAAGTCTTCATATATGTATCATTTAACCAATTTGTGATAATTAATAAAAGAATCTAATTATTGATTCCTAATACAAGATTCATTATCATTTTCTTAATATTAATCAATGCAGCTTTAAGCAATTTAGATGCCTGAACATCAGACAGAGTTCTCAATTAATTTCATCAAGTTCATATTCACCACAAGTACTCTAGTGAGAAAGGTAGAACAGGACAAAAATCTAACTAAATTCCCAGCCTAAAGAGACTATAATTGCAGATATATTTTAATATTATAAAGGCTATCCTCACCAAAGATCAATGTGATTTTCTTAATCTTAAAGGACAACGAGCATGGATCGAACTCACAGATTTCAATGTTTGCGGCACACAAAATATAGCTTGTACACTAGCATGATTTACAATATACTTGACAGCATCTGGACCTGCAGGGAAAACAATAATTAATTTACCATAAATCTGTAACGTCTAAAGGCTTGGACAAGCTAGGTAAAGTTAAAGTTCTAAATAATGACCAATGACTAACCAAGAGTGTCATATAAAGGAACTGATATGTAGGAATATGCAGAGCAAGCATGATCAACAATGAGCCACTCTGGTCTGTTGATAAAATATAATCCAATACAAGATTCCTGTAAAAAAAAAAAAATTATATTGGGAATTTCGGATAATCGGATGTTGCATGAGAAGTTTCCAGAGACGCAAAATGAGAAATGTTAACAGTGAAGTAAGTCATATACAGGGAGAAAGCTCAAGGAAGCATAAGAATTCAAATATAAATTGACTATTTAACTAACTCGCCTTGGGTATTCCATGATAAATTAGGCCAGAACCTATCGCTGACCGAGCAGTCCCTGCTTCTCCATATGTCATCCATTTGTACCTGAGTGTAAAAAAAGGAATGCTAATGGACAAGAGAACTTCAATAATGAATTGCAAGCTTAATATAGATTAACAACTTACTCTCCAACAGATCCATCAACTCGAATTCTTGTACCCAAATATTTGTAATCTTGGAAAGTCTCAACTGATCGCCTATTATCACAAAGTTTGAAAACCAACTTTGTCAATCTTTTAAATGAAGTAAACATGGAGGTAGCCAGATATTATACACAAAACATAAATTGTAATGATGGAAGTTATGGAACGATGAATCTATGATGTAATTTTAGCAAATAAAAATGGAAGGATACTCACACGAAATTATCATGCAAAGTACCAATTTCAGGATGATCAGGGAATCTAGTCACAAGCGTCAAAGGAAATCGTGCAGATCTGCCATTGAAAAATGAAATCTTAACAACAGTCATGGGGGACAATTTAGAGCTAACTAAAGAAAAACTGTAAAAGCCTACCTGTAAACATTCCACTTTCCTGTGTGTAATTTCTCTGGAAGCACAACACTGTACCCCTGCTCTGCTCAGAATTCAATGCCAGAAAAGAGGATATTAATGCACGAGTGCATATGAAAGAAAAATGATGGGAACAAGAGACACTAAAATAGAGGATTTTTTTTTCCCAAAGGGGACTAAACCACATTGATTAACAATTGACACAGACATTTCATTGCTGTACGTTGAATTCCACCTGGAAAACCATACATAAGTCTCAAAACTACTCACAAAGCAACAGATAATATACCATCGTAATATTCTACTATTCTTACAACTAAGCACCTGCATGCATCCTAAATAGGCTAGGACAGAAATTCAAGAAACCATAAACACGGTATACATCCCATGTGACTTCCATTATTCCCCACTCTAACCCCTAGAAGTTGCATTGACTCGTGCAATTGTGTAGAATACAGTGAAACTTATAAGAAGTGAATATTTATGACATAAAACAAAATACAATAATTGTTGAAAACAATTAAATGTAGATAATCCATCTCCGATTTCCATGTTCCATCTCTTCTCTATTCCTACACAATGTATAGAGAATTTAACAAAAAGCTACTGGCTCACAAAACGAATAATAAAATTTAGATAAGAGACAACAATATCAGCCTCTGCTATCCTCTAGAATCCAACTCACTGGCATGGTTTCCATTTCCCAAAGTCTAGTTGTAAAAACAAATCAAAGGATAGATCAGTATCCATAACTGCCAGAAAACCATCATATCCCATCCCAGATTCTCACTCAGCCTCATGAACTAAAGATCCAGAAGTTATCATCTAAGTTATATTTAACCATATTTGTGGAACTCATCACTTACCACTTTTCTATATCTATCAATGTTCAAACTAAAAAAATAAAAAATAAATAAAAGAAAAAGAACTGGCATCTCTAATAAAAACCATAGTTCATATCTTTCAGAGCTTGAAACCCTGTGACTTCCAAGTTCTAACTCAACATTCTAATAGTTAAAGACCTCTGTATAAAGGAAATGTCCAACAGCTCCTAAATAACAACAAAGTCTTGACCCTCGGGACAGAATTTCGTACAACAACAAATTCCAATAGAATTTATTAATATGTACTGCAAAAGTTCTGTGGATTCAACTGAGAATAATAAGATATTCAATTTCAATGTCCATTTAAGACCACAAACAGATTCCGGTAGATCGTACTTTTAAAAACTTTTTTTTTTTTGGGTACAATCAAGAACATACATACAAATATACACCCAACGTCAGTATATGGCCCCCAAAACCACCCCCTCAAAAAAAAACAAAAAAACAAAACAAAACAAAACAACCTTACCCAATTTTTCAGAGTGGGGTTGAGATCTGACACCCCAACCTCCCTCTGGAAAAGGTACTACCTAGGCTCCATTGGCGGAGCTTCATATACCTAAGAGGGAGCAGCTGCGGCCCCCCTAAAAAAAATTCCTGTGCTGTAAAGTGCAAAATTCGTAATAATTTGAACAAATCAAATAAACTGTTTGGTCTGTGGAATTTTTGCTTTCCAAATAAAAAACAACAAAAAGCAACCCGCGAAAAGCACAACTCAGCGAGTCCGTAAAATAAAAAAATGAATTGAAGTAAACAGTAGATCACGTTTAAAAGGCCCACAAAAGCTGTACGTCGATGTTTTGGATTGGCAACGATGACACAATAATCACAACCAATAACACAAAGATTGAACTTCCCCAAACCCTACAAAATCCTTGATTCGTAAAGCGAAAGCATGCCCTTATTTCAACATCTTACTCATCAAAAAGCTATATACGAGGTAACACCATCCCCAATCATTTACTCAAATCATTTAAAAAATTATGTTTTCCTCCTATTTACTCAAAAATTGTGTATATTTAGCTGACAAACGGTGGCAAAGCCGATGGGGTCTGCCTATTTGAAACGAATAGGAGTTGCTTGCCCTAATTTTTTTGGGTTTTTGCCTCTACCCTATTGCAGAAGAGAACAGTACGTTCTGAGAGAGAGAGAAGCATCGTAGAAGGGGAGAGAGGGAGAATACAGCAGCCATATTCGGCTATGGATTTCTCTCCTGTGTTTGGGGCTAGCAGCACAATCCGAGCTTCACTCAGAGGCCATGGATGGCCAGAGAGAGGGCTGCCATGGCTTGGGATGATGACCAAAAACCAGCCAACGGTAATTTTTTCCCTTACTCAAATATTTGAGTCAGAACTCAGTTTGGGTATAAGTTTGAGTAAAACTCAAATTTGGTATAGGTTTGAGTAAGGGTTGGAGAATGGTTTTTGGCCATTTTTACTCAAATTTGTCTAAGGGTTTGAGTTAGGTTGGAGCTGAGAGAGAGAGAGAGAGAGAGATTTACGGGAAACAAACTCGCCGGCGGTTTGGTTAGGTCGGAGCTGCGAGTGAGAGTCGCCGGCGGTGGAGATGAGGTGGCCGTGAATGGCTTTCAAACGACGTTGAGCTGCTGTATCCATGTAAATTATCGCGGTATGAAACTTTCTTTAAGCTCTCCGAGTTTCCGTTTGCTCCTCGGTAATAAGCGAATGGTTTTAGAGAGAGAAAGTAGAGGCTTTGGCACGCTTTCCAACAGTAAAGGCGGATGCGATTGAGGCAAGCGTCATTGACATGGCATTTTCTCTGCAGGATAAAGATATGAAGTATGAACATGTAGATTATCAGAAATGATCCACTCAACGTATGCTCATAATATACATTATTATATTAGGGTAGATGGCTTGACACATGAGGTTTGCAAAACCTTGACATAGAATAGTTATCTTGAGAAATTGAATTATACATTCTATTTATTATACACATTATATATACCAAAAATCACATTGATCCAACGATTATTTTTTAAAAATATAATAGCTTTAAAATAAACTGTAAAAAATTATTTAAAACTGTCACAGTTAATTTTTCAGAAAACCAACTGTCGAATTAATGTAATTTTTTACATATATAACGTATATAAACAAAATATCTAATTAATGTTATTTTCAAATATATACATTTAAAATTTGAATTTGAAATTAATGTAAGAAGAGAAAGAGATAATAATTGGATATATAAAGAGAAACTAAGAGCACGTGTGTTGTTTAAAAAGTATAAGGAGTTTTTAATGGAGATAGAGAGAGTTTGAATCAATTAATAATAGAATAAAAAAAGAATTTGAGATATTGCCAACTCAGTCCATTGAGAAATGACTTAACATATATTACAGTAATAGATAATTATTTAATATCCATCCGTACCATATCTAATTATTATTATTATTATTTTCAAATAAAAACTTTTATTTATTTTAACGAGAGGTTGGCACATGACTTTTGATTTAAATGATTTTATTTTTGTTTAAGAAATTAATACAATTAATTTTACAACTTTTTAGTAATTTATACTTATTATTAATATTCTATATATATATAGTTTTCCTTCTATACCGACATTTACCAGAAAATGACATTGTCAAACAAATTGGCCATTGAAATTTATCTTTTGCTTTTTGGGTCATCCGTTTCGTTAAATTTCTCCCATGCACGCAAAAGAAGTAGAGCAATAGGCCGCCCACGGGGGCCGAATCCTCAAATGTACTATATGGAAAGGGTCCCATGTCGTTGAATTTTACATTAAAAGTAATTGCTCCAGCTTTTTTTAAAAAAAGTTGGAGCAATTACTTCTAAAAAGGTTTCTAATAATTCAATTTAATGTAAAATTCAACGACATGGCCGTTTTTAGGAGACTGAACTTTTAGCATGCGTGCATGCATGTGCTTGGACGCAAAGGGCACGTACAGACGTACACATGAACTCGAGAGTGGGATCGTATACCTAGCAATATCATGTCTTACTTTCTTTCTTCTTTTTTTTTTTTGTTATTATTTCTGTTCTTGTGTTGTCTCCTCCTTCATTTGGCCTTTTTCTTTTTTTCAGTAATTTTATTTTTCTTCTCATGTTATTTTTATTTTTTTATTTTTTTAATTCTTATTGATTTACATTTCTTTTCAATGAGGGGAATCTTTCTCATCAAAAATACATTAGATGAAGATGGTGATGAAATTGATAGGGACGGCCACTGGCGGATCCAGTGTGTGACCACGTGCCCACCCTCAATTTTTTTTTTTAAAAAATTAGTAGGTATTTATAAATTCAAATAATATAGATTTGTTAAAGTGCCCACCCTCATTTTTGTTTTAAATCCTTATGATAAGCCTCTTGTTTGTTATTTTTGTTTATATAAACAATGTATTTTGGCTTTTGGCCTTTTTTTGTATTATATATATTAAAGTTTGAAATCAAAATACAAAAGGTGCCCACCCTGAATGGAATTCCTGGATCCGCCCCTGGGGACGGCTTAATGTAATAAATTTGAAGAACTTAAAATTCTTTGAATTTGAGCCCTATAAATTTTTTTTTTTATTATTATACCATTAATAACAACTGTATAATTGTACTATTATAATTATCTTTTAATTTACTAGAAATGCTTCGTGTGCATTGTACGTGTAAAAATTTTTTGAATTTTATTTTTTTAGAAATCAAATATAACGCGAACTATGTGATTAAGACTACATATTTAAGGTTATTTAAAATTTGTCATTAAAGAAATTTGAGAGATCTAAATTATATAAAAATGATATTAAATTAATACATACAAACTTAATAAACTATAAATTTTTCATATTATAAATATTTTTAAAAAAGTACTAAAATATTAACAAAATTATATTTATTTTTGTATTGAAAATAAGAAATCAATATTACTTTATTTGGTATTTTATAGTAATTAATTGTTCGAAAAATCAGGTTTTGTCTAGAAATGAATATGCATTTGAAAGAAATTTAATTTAAGTAATAATATTTTTACTCTATTTAGTAGAATTTCATTTAATAAGATTTTATTGATGAAATTTAGTGAGACTATGAAAAATTGAGTTTGACTTAAAAATAAATTAAATGCATAAGCAATTTTAATTCATTTAGAAAGCCTATTTATTGTGATGGGTGGAATTTTATGAGACAGTATCTATTTATATACCTTTACAATTATATATAAATATTTCGGTCAATCAAAAGTTTTTCCCACATTGACACTTCTATATCTAGTAAAGATATAGATACAGACAGAAATGATCTCTCACAGTATGTACCGTATAAAGTACATCCATTGTAGCCATCCATGGGTCGCTCGCGCAGGCAAGCGAGTGAGCGTGTAAGCCACGGTGGTTGCTGCGATGGATGTATCGTATACCACAAGAGATAATATATATATATATATATATCAAGGATGCTATTATAAGGTACTCCTTACGCAAAGTTGCGTGAAATATCCTTCATAGGACAAATTGCAGAGCTAATTTTGAAAAATTTACTGTTGGATTAGGTGAATTACTTATGAATTTCATATTCGCCAAAAATTACACTAATCCAACTATCGGTTTCTAAAAAGAGGTTATTGTTTTTCACTATGACATTTTTCAGAAATTGATCGTTGGATCACTGTCATTTTTGGCGAATATGAAATTTATAAGTAGCTCGTCTAATCCAACAATCAGTTTTTCAAAATCAGTTATGTATTTGGCCATATAAAAGTCACCTTACACAACTTTGCGTAAGGTACACCTTATAATATAATGATTGATATAGATTTTTATTAACTAATTATATTTTGTGGCATTGTCTGCTTTTAAAAAAATCGAAAGTAGTTAATATATTTATTTATTATAAATTTTATTTTATTTTATTTTAGTCTTTTATGCTAGTTTTTTTTTTTTGTTTTTTTTTTTAAATAAATATAAAAGTTTGAACATTAAAAAATTTATATCCTTAGTCTTTAGACAATTATATCTCGCCTCACAGGGAGAAGGAAAAAAAAAAAAAAAAACGTATTCCTAAAATATTCACATTTGAAAATATCAGTAATAAGAATGGAGGAGTTATGAGCGTTGAAGATGAGCTTTGGTTCAATAATTCATTTTTCTATTTTTATAGGATGATGTGCTGGGTTCCATTCGTTACGGATGAGATTTTTGACCCATTTGCACGTAGTTCTCCTCTCCATTATCAACTAACTACTAATCCTATTAATATATATCATTGGGTAAAAAAAAAAAAAAAAAAAAAAGAACAGAGGAGTAATAAGGTGTTATTCATGTTTTGAAACTTGGACGATTGAGTACTACAAGCAAATTATAAGGAGTAAAATACTTATTTTATAATTTAATGTAATTAACATCAACGTTAAATAATCATATAATGATAATATTGACATACATATGCATAGTCCTTATGCTTTTAACTATTCGTGAAATATGTATTTTGAAACATCGTTATTGAATTAGGTACTCTTTATGAATGTCATGAATGCCAAAAATTACAGTGGTCGATCTAATATCAGTATCTCAAAGAATAGATTGTGAAAAACTATTACCACTGAAAAGTATCACAGTTTTTTCGCAGTAACATTTATGAAAAATCGGCCAATGAATCATTGTAATTTTTAACATGCATGACATGCATAAGAATAATAATTTTTTTAAAAGACGTATCTCATAATTACCTATATATCAGCCTCATACTTACTTGAGTTAAAATAAGCATATATTGATATGTTTGAATTCTAAATATATATGGACTCATATAAATGAAGCTTACTATTTATTCAGTGTATATATATATATATATATATAGAGAGAGAGAGAGAGAGAGAAATGTTCTTATGAGGGATGCATCATTTTAACTAAAATTAGCTAAAGCACTTGAGCCATTCTATTGAAATTTTGAGATGAATCATGCCTTAAATGAATGGAAATTCAAGGGATTGTGTTATTCCTTTATTTTAACTAAAATCAACTAAGAACACAAGCCATTGGATTTTCATTCACTTAATGCATGATTCACCTCAAGATTCCAATCCAATGGCTCAAGGATCTTGACTGATTTTAGTAAAAATGAGATATCCCTCTTAAAAAAAATTTTCTAAAATATTATTACCATTTAATTGGAATAAAAATAAAATTTACTAAAATGAAAAACATTTATTTATTTATCCTATTATCACAGCATGTTCATTTTTTTTTATTTTTTTGGTAAACAGGACTGAATTATATTAGGAAACGAGAAAATGCTGTGCCATGGCATGTTTACATGACGCACATATCCACCACTAAGGATATCTTTAAAAAATAATAATAATAAACTAAAAAATAAAATAGAGAAGAAAAATAAAATTCCAACTTCCGAGTAAAGTCCAAAATCCGAAAAGTTGGATGCTACAAAATGAAAGTGGGGTCAACAGCAAGAAGCCAAGAAGGGACAAGGAGGTAAGCGTCATTCACAGGGGCCTGACAGCTTTTTAGTCCTTTACCTAAATATCAATCTCACTCAAACCATATCCCTTTACAATTATTTTTTTTCCTTTTAATTGTTATTTTTATTATTATTATTTTATTTATTATAGAAGTATTCTCAACCAACTTGTGCGCACCAATCTAAATCTCCTATCCCGAATAAGGGTTTCGAAATAAGACTTACACTTTGCAGTCTGTGGTCCCGAATATTAGTAATTAGTAGAAATTGAATCAAGGACCAAAGGACTTGGTAAGTCCTTACTCATACTTGTTCAACTACCAAGCTATGGATTTGTTATTAAGTTCTTTGGTCCCACCAATTTTTAACTCATGTAACGTCACTTGGTATCAATTGGTCTCATGATGATGGAGGGGTTTTCATTTTTTAATTTTTTTTTATAACAATATTAAGGAAATTTGACAGCTCAAATATATTGTTGTTTGGCAAAAAAACAAACAGAATGTAATATTAATTTTTAATATAGTAGAAAATAATAGAATCTTGACAAAGGTTAGCTAGGCACAAGTTAATTATTGAAAAGGGATTTGAGCCAATCTTATGCCTTTATAGTAGTCAAAAATCAATGGTCCTCTTCAAAATGATTATTTCTTAAAAAAGGAAGAGAGAGTATTACACTTTTATATATAAAAAAATAGTCAAAACAATGGTCCTCTTCAAAACCTACATTTAACAAAATGTTAAAAGGGAGAATTTTCATAATTTGAGGGCAATCCCGCAAGGAACAGTTATTCCTCATCATGTATTCCTTGCTTTCACGACATGTTGAAGCATCTCATTTTGACCCTTAGCTGTGAGTATTGAATACTGTAGCAGCATCAAACCCCCCCCCCCCCAAAAAAAACAAATCTAAAATTGAAAAAAACATGTTGCGAAAGCAACCAATATATATATTAAAAAAAAATTACCAATATGTTTTCCCTTTTGAGGTGGAAAAGTTGTGAAAAAATGTGGTGAATGCTCAATGAGACAAGAAGATAAATCATTAGGTACGAAGCTTTTATACTATAATTAATAATATTCATGGTGATATAACTAATCCTATTAACATATGCTTACATAATCTTATATAAGCATGAAAATGATAGATAATTATAAAATAGATATTTTGAAAAAGTGAGAGTTGGTTTAGATATTATATTTATAAATGTTATGTATGCCAAAAATCATAATTTTTCATGGTATATATTTTGAGATTTTGACATTGGGTCACCTTGGCCTCTAACATGTATAATATCTATAAAGAAAATATAATCCATCTGTTAGTTTTTCAAAATATGTATCCCATAATTATCTGTTAACTTCATGCTTACATAACTTATGTAAGATTATGCTTAGGGTGATTCTATTGCCACCCACTCATATTACTAGTGGCACCCACTTACTACATACACACACTAATAAAATTTTAAATTATAAATTTTATACCTACACCCTTTATAATACTCAAACTAACCCTAACTCAATAAATCCTAAAACAAATGTTTTTTTTTTTTTTTTTACACCAACTTAATACCAAAAAACCCCAAATATGTTAGGTGATAACTGTTGAACATAGGATTATATTTTACTGGTCCCTACTAAACATTCTATAATGTTCAACACCCCCTACTGAACATATTTATATGTTCGGTCGGGGTGACTGAACATAGTATTATGTTCAATTACTCCTATCTGAACATTGATTGACGATCAATATTGCAGGGTTGAACAAAAACAAGAACTTAAAATTAAAATAACTTTAAAAAATTGAATCATACTTAAAAATAGAAGAAGTACATTTTCACTATTGGAATCATCCTACATGACCACGTTATTGTCTATTCATCAATAAACATTTTCTTATCAGAGTTTTCATAAAGTTATATGGGAGTGTAAAGATTTGTGAGAGTAGAGTTTATAAAAAAGATATGAACGTGGGAAAGAGAAGGTGGTGTAGGAAGTAATATGATTTATTTTATTTAAACAATATGATATTTAATAGTAAATTTATATGTAGGTACAATAGTAATAAAAAAATGTATTAATTTATGAATGCGACCAGCAATACGGATGAGTGAAAATAGAATCACCCTTGTGTGTACAGGATTGAGATTGTTCATGGCTATTAATCTCCTTCCGCTCTCACTTTACACGGACATCCCAGTCCCACCGTGACCTTTATTTATTTATTTCTTTCTTTATTTTTCCCTCATTTATTTTTTGCCTCCCTGTACATTATGAAAATTGAACTCATGACCTAATCTCTCCCTTGTCCTTTTCATTTTAAGCCTACACCATCACAACTAGAACATTTTTTCTTCATTATGAATTGTCATCAATAAAAATGGTCCAACTATTCCATTGAATTATTAGGACATTTCAATCAAATGCTGATAAATATGAAGCTCTTCGAGTAAGGCAAGAGGGAATTTTTTTTTCCCAAAAATGTCCTAAATAAATCTATGCCCTTTCATTTATTATCTAAGAGAGAGTGCTAAAAATAAGAAGGGATAAATTATCCGGTACATCAGTTGGAATTCATTTTTGGGATAATTTTTTTGGGGATATTTACCATTTTCTAGGAAAAATAAAATAAAATAAAATCCCCTACTTCCTAGGATAAGAGCTGCCAAAGCCAAATTTGGCACTTGGCACCCAAAATAGGTACTCCAATACAGCTGCCATTGCTCATGCCAAATTTGGCTTTGGCAGTCCAAGCTGTCAAATTTGGGTTTTGGAATGGCAGCTGCCATTTGAGCCACATTAGCATTTTCCCACAAATTCCAACTATATATCCAACTGATTTTGGATTAAAATAAAATGGGCAAGGAGTGTTTGGCAGCCGAGAAAATGCAGGAAAAGCAAAATAAATCAATAAATAAATAGCACCTAAGAGGCCAACAACATTAAAGCCACATCCACTACTTTATTTATTTTCCTATGCTTTCTCATCAACCAAACAGCAATAAACAAAAAAAAAATAAAAAAAAAAAATCATACCTTTTTCATAGTTGACGCCAAAAACATAAAATCCAAGACTCCATGTTTGAGCCCATCCGAGTCTGAAGATTGGATCGATTTGTTCTCTCTTGCTCACTCTGTTTCGATCAGCTCCCAGTTCGACTGCTCCCAAATCTCTACATTTTGAAGCTTTCTCTTGCTCTCTTCATTTGGATACGTTTTTAGAAGAATAAAGAAAGAATAACAAGGTATTTTTTTTGAAGCAGCCATATTTTGATCTAGTCCAGATCTTCAATATTGGCAATGAGCATGAAAGAGAGAAGGGAAAAGGGAGATTTTGTTTTAATTTTTTTTGGAGAAGTAGCCTTTCACCGATGAGAAAAAGAGAAGGGTTTGAGAGATTTTTATTTTATTTTATTTTTAACAAGCATCGGACCACACATGAGGGAGAGAGAGTGGAAAAGAAAGATTTTTTTTTTCTTTTCATGATGTGCAAGAGAGTAAAAACTATTTAAAACTATTTGAAACAAGATTTTTTTCTTTGGAACAAGAACCAGACCACACATGACAGCTTATTATTTTTATTTTTGACTTTATTTAAATATATTCTGCACTTTGTAAGATTAGCTGCATATCATATTTTGAAAAATTGACCGTTAGATAAAATATCCATCTTATGAATGTCATGGGTGCCAAAAATCACGGTGATCCAACGGTCAGTTTTCGAAAAAATTGACTGCAAAACTATGATAATTCGAAGAACAAAAAAATCACAGTTTTGTAGTTAGATTTTTCAAAAACCGACAGTTGGATCATCATGATTTTTAGCAGCCATGACATTCATAAGATGAATATTTTATCTAACAGTCGATTTTTCAAAATATGATGTGCAGTCGACTCTACGGATCCAACGGTTGGTTTTTGAGAAAACTGCTAAAAAATGATAACATTTGTAAGAACAAAAAAGTTACAGTTTTTCAAAGTTACATTTTTCAAAAACTAACCATTAGATTGCTGTGATTTTTGGCAGACATGACATATATTATAGGAGTATCTAATCCAATGGTCAGTTTTTTAAAATTTTTACTGCAAGTGGCTCTACAAGATTAAAATCAAAATTTTAACTGCAAATGACACTGATTTAAATAGTGCGTAATTAAATTCTTTCTATTTAAATTAATCAATGATAAATTATAATTAGAATAGTAGTATTTTAGCTAATTTATGCAAAAATAAAATTTTAAAATATTAAATTATTAAATTAAGATACAAAAAGAATTAATTATTTTAAAATATGAATTTTTTTCATTACAAGGAATAAAAAATATTTAATATGTTATTATAAATAACTTTTGAAAAGTAGTTGAAAATTAATTAGAGCATGAGGGTAAATACGTCAAATAGATGAAAAGTGCCAAAATTTGGCACTTGTGCATTGAAACACCTTGGTACTATAATTTGAATTTGGCATCAACTAGTGTCATTTGGAGTGCCAAATTCGGCTTTGGCACCTCAAATTTGGCTTTTGCATTGGAGATGCTCTAAGAGGGAGGAAAAAAACAGAGAGAGAAAGAGAAAAACACAAAAAAATTATCTCCCAACCACCTCTACTCACATCTTATGTCCCACGCGTGCACTGTGTATGCCACCCATCCATCATGTTATCACACCCAACAACAAGAGTCAAAAACACAAAATTTTCCGCAAATTTTGTTATTCCATGAATTTACCATTATCACCACAAGTTCATGAACATTCAGATTACAGACTAATTTGACCTGTATTTCCTAAAGCCAGTATAAAGGTTGAATTTTCCTATTCTCTCTCTTGCATGGCCCTCCTTCTCACACCACAACCTTAACACTGATTGTCTTTGCTATCACGTTATATAAAAACACACATATCATGACTTGAATAAATGAATACATCTACCCACAAATCTAGGGTGTACCGTCAACCTGATGCCTACCATTTTCGCATTTTGTATTTTTTAAAAGAGCTCCATCAACTGCTGTGCGACATCTGCATCAAAATATTAGGCACGCTGTTAAAATTTAGTTGTAGATAGATTACATACATAGAGGTTCCACAATCAAGGAAAAAAATTAATTTTGACAACTTAAAGGGATGTAAATCAGTAAGCACAACCACAATATAATTTCAATAACAAAGTTGAAAGTTGTACTGCTATGATTGCTATAAATCTGGATCAGAATTGACGATGTCTTGATGGTTGTTTCAATAGGCTGACTATTGAATTATCTTACAGCAGAGACAAAATTCAGAAGGGATGCAACTGGGTCCTGACTTAAAAGAAAAAACACCACTTGAGGCACTGTTTGGATCCCAGAAACAATGAGGGAAAGGAAAGGAAAATACTGAAATTTACTTAGAAATGGAAATGGATTCCTTTCTAATTCATTTTCGAGCCTTTCCCTCCTCTTTTCCTCAAGTTTCCTGTGATCCAAACACAGGCTAATGTTTATTGGGAAATTCAAAGTTGGAGTAATGGCAAAGTTGGTTTCATTTTCTTACCAATGGCTCAACTAAATTATGCACGTCCTACCAAGATAAATACAATATGTAATTATATATACATGCATTATGCATAGGTCAGTAATATCAATAGACAAGAAATTCTAAAACAATTATGCACTATTTAATGAAGTATATAACTACCTTGAAGAATAGCTGGTGTTGTTTGGAACTCCTGCCAGATATTCTGGTAAGCAGCAAGATCCCAATTTAAGAACTTGGCAGCGAGGTATGCAGCTCCAGCTGCAATGTGATGGGGCTTAAACTGAAGCCATAGTGAGCTCCGAAGCCTACAAAATACTTGCCACTTTAGAATGCCATATAAGAAGCAATACTTTGGCGTTGACACAGAAATAAATGGATCATCAAACCAACCATCTGAAGCAAAACTAATATGAACAGGCAATGTCTCGTACAACTTAGTATATTCCCACATTGACACAAACCACAGCAGCTTCTAAAATATTAAACATCAAGATAAAAGATAAAAACTAAAAGCTAAAGTCAATGAACAAACATTTGTTGCAAGTAAGAAAAAGCAAGCCAAGGCATTTTACCTTACTAACTAAAAAACGCAGCAACCCAGATGAAACAATTTCCAAGAATCTTCTGCAGAATTGCTGATAAGAGTACCAAAACTATAGCAAACATGTTATACCCATCTAGAGAATACAAATCAACTCCCAGGCCCAGTTCTGCAGCAGGGGCTTTTTTGACTCCAGAAACATACGCGACTCAAATGAGAAAGCAAACAGGAAGTAGCAATGCATTGGAAGAAATTGAACCTCCAAAGCAAACACCAGTATCTTCTGCTCAATAGTTCATTCTGGAGAGGCTTGCCAACATGCATGCTTTCATGCTTATAGAAACGCATGCACGCAAATTATAGAATGCCCACCAATGAACTTTTACTGAAAGCCATAATGTAGGCATGAGATTAAGCTATAAGCATCGTATATGATCCAGTCCACTGAATGACACATTAGGGACAACTTCATAGTATATAACTTAATATTAGATATTATACAATAATACAAGGCCAGTTAATGGATTTTCAGGATAATAAAAGGCGCAAAGTTTTACTCACATCAGCCTCTTGAGCTCAAGAGAAGTGGTTTTTCAAACAGTTTCATCGTTTAAAAATATGGAACAGTTACAAATAGAACTGATTTTACATGAAAACCCATTACGTAGGCAAACAGGGTTCTTTGAAAATATGAGACACCTACTTAAAAACTAGTATGTGGCTTCTGCTTCATATAACAGCACATATGTTGAAGGGCCTGCTGTGTTGAATAGCATACCATGATTTGGTTATAGTAAAAAGCATTTTACTAAAAAGTAAGCTTATATATATGTGTGTGCGTGTATGTGTGTGTGTGTGTGTATATGCAACCTTTTGAGTAAAAAAGAAGAAGCCCCATGACCATGTCCAAAGCCAATTTGGAGGTGCTAGTACTAGCAATGGACTAGCAATTGCAGTAATACCAGCACTAGCAGTAGCATAGCTGTCAACTCCTGTATCATATTGAGTATCTATTTGGCATTTTTTGTATCATGTAATTTAGAGTAACTAGTATTGTAAGATACATTTAAATTCTTAAAATAAACTGAATGAAATAGAAAAATATATGCCAGAATATATATATATACTTGAAAAATTAAGTACATAACAAATAAAATCCACTTAAATAGGAAATTAAGTGCCAGCTACTCATTCCTTCATCTATTTAACACTAAAAATTAGGGTTTATATGAAATATATTTTCAAAATATAACAGTTCATTGCACAAATTTAACTCTATTTTTGTATTCTATAATTATATGTGTAACGTACACCGTTTAGGTTTGAGTCTCAACTTACAAACTTCAAGTTTATAAACTTTGCCATCAATAGAAAATTTTGCATGTTCCTTGAAATATATATAGATAGATAGATATAATGTAAAAACATTAAGCTTCCTATAATGTAGAGTATGTAAGTAAATGAAGTTAAATTCTGATTGCTTTATAGAACATTTTTCTTAGTAGATGAGGCACAATGAAACTAAGAGAGCTCTTCAAATGCTTTCTGTGCACCTTAAAGTACCTCTTAAAAATCATTATAAGTTTGGTTTTAAGGAGCACAATTGATTTTTCTAATTACCACTGAAAGGTCAAAGTGTGCATGTATAATGGTACATATTGTATCATGTATTGTTTTCATATCATAACATAAAATCAAGATGCAAAGCGTACCAGCACGACACATTCTTTAATAAATAAAATGTATGGGAATTGTATGTATTATAAGATTTGACAACTATTTTTAGTAACAATAATAATGATGATGACAATGACGACCTTGACAATCAAATAATGATGACAAAGATTGTCTGGGCAAGGTTGTCAAATGCACTGGCTACATCAAGCCCTTACACCACCACTCGCTTCCTTTTCTTGGCATTAGATGATGAAAAATATTTTGAACACAGGTTTCTAGCATGAATGACAACACTCTTTACCAGCTTCGGTATCCAACATTTTATAAGTAAAAGGAATATAAAGACTAATCTAATACATCTTACATAGAAATCCTCCAATATTTACCAGATATTAAGAATAAGCAAAGCACAATATATCACAACCAAGTAACCAACAGTCCAACAGTTCACTCAAAATCTTGGGAGTTATCAATCCTTTATCTTTACTTCGAATCGTTGGGTTTAGACATTACTTTGGTGATCAGCACAAAACAAGAAACGGTCTCTCCAAATCTTGGAAGCATTTGAAGAATTTGGTCATGTAGAACATCCAAAATGTGCATGGGTAGATGGTACATGAGAAATTCCAATATACTAGAGACCAGATCAATTGAAACATAGCACAAAGCATGTGTGTTTGATCTACTAATTCACATATATGGATTATGGACCTTAAATCAGGGTTAAATTCCCTGGAAAGCATTAGGTTACAACAGATTGAAATACTCGTATTAGATATTTGGAGTTCATCTTCTATTAATTAAGACATTCTAGCTGTTCAAATCTTGCAATTACATAGTGCCATTATGCATAACAAAATATTTAACTCCAATACTTCAGCCATTATCCTGAACTTTTGCTCACATGTTGTATGTCTGGGTGCTTGATATTAACAAAATTCTATAGTTCACAATATCCAACATAGCTATACTTTTTTTTATATTTAAAAAAAGTTATTATATTACATACCGAGACATACAACAGCAAATATTGTTCAGTTCAAATATTTTCCAACAAAAGACATGTACTATCATAGTTAGAATTTTAAAATATATAAGTTCCATTAGCAGGGGAAGGAAGGGGAAAAAAACTCAAAGCAAAGATTTAAATGTTCAAACCTGCCAGTTACATGACCAGAATACTCGACCACTGTTTCACATAAATAAACACAGCAAAAGACATATTTGTATGAAACATATGCATCTTAATTCATGCATATAAAACCTTTTCTTTTTTTTTGCAAAAAGGCCTGAAAACAAGGACAAAATACCTGAAGTTCGTTTGAATAAAATTAATTATGACATAACAAACTGCCACAATTAAATTTTCCAAAATATTTATACAGCAACCTTGTAAAGGTTCCAGCAGTTCCTTTTATTCTATAAAGAAATGAGGAAAATGATATCAAAATGAGCAGATTAATGATTACTATAAAACACTCCAAACAAATAATTCATTAAGCGTAGCTTAATATAGCTTAGGTTACATCCATGGAAAAATTTACCCAAAGGTCGCCCTGAAGCATCAAGGTGTAGAAAAGCAATGGTACGAAGGGGATGGTACCTACATGCACCCGAGCAATGCCCAGTGCCAAGTAGTAGGTACTTATCCACCAGTGTCTAACAATTATTTTATTCATAAATAAAATTTATATTAATATTCTACTTTGTGAAAAATAGACACAAGCAATTTAACTAACAGATGAATTGAATTTAAGTTACAAACTTTTCCTAGGTTTGAAAATATAAAATGTAAATCCAGAAATTCACAAGCTTACATCAAATCACTGTATTTATTCATTCTTGAATTTTCTCCACACGCCAGACGTTCATAATAATACATGTTCTATAATTTTAGAGCAGGAATAAACTATAATTTTCGTTATCATAAGTTAACAAATTGGTTTTATGGTGGAATTTATACCCAAAGGGCAGAATATAAAGTTCCATAATAGAGAGCCTCGACCAACCCTGGCATCTTCTTAAAACCCCAAATAACCCAACACTAACAGGATTTTTGACAAACAAACCTTCTAACAGATTCTATTTTTTCTTTCTAAAGATCCTTGATCTAAGTATCTAACTACACCTGTGGAACCCTAAAGAACTTTTTTCCATCACTGAAAAAGATTACCCTTTTGAAGGGAGCTGGGCTTGTTCAAAGAACTACATCCAGTACTTACCTAAATCGAAAAACAACAAACCTAGAAATAATTTGAATTGACTGAAAACAAAAAAAAGAAATGACTAGAGTTGAATTCACCTATCCAATGGGATGTATGGTGAATGAAGGAATAAGCAAATAAAAAAACAAAATTTTATAAAATTAAACACAAAAGGCATAAAACCCAACTACGCAAGGCCCATCAAAAGAAAAGTATATAAAATGGGAGGGGAAAAAAAAAAAAAACACTCGGAATGATCCACCAAATTGAGAAGGAAAGAACAAATCAGAACCTTTATCTAGCTAAACTAAAGCAATAACATTGTTTTGAGAACGGCGCAAGACTTGGAATTGGAGGAAGAGCAACATGAGATTTGAAACAAGAGTTACATCGAGAGGTGAGGGGGGGAACATACCCAAAGAAAAAGAATATTAAAAGAATAATTTTTTAAGAAACATAGTGCAAATAAATAATGTGCTTTAAAGTTAAGGATCAACTCAGTCCAGAGTCACTTACAAAGACTCTGGGCCATCAAATCTAAGTGACAATAGATACTTAACCACCCACCCAATAGTGCCTGATTCAAGGTCTTAAACCAAGTCAACAAGTGGGTAAGATCAAGATCCATAAAAAATAAAAAAATAAAAAAATTCTATATATACACACACACGAGACCCAAATAGAACCCATGACGTCAAGACCATAAAGTATGTAGACATAAAATTATTCTTACAGGTATGGCATTACAACAGACAGTCTAATAAGAAACGGTTAATGCAGAAAACCTCAAATATTTGTAAAAACTTTTTAGTCCAGTCATTTCATATCCAGATCAAGAAACAAAACCCCAAATAGACAAAAATAATAGGATCCAAGTCTAGGCAAGTAGCTCCCCAACCTACTGTTACTCCTTTGTCAAATCACAAAACCCTCAAAGGAAATCCTTAAACCAAGGGTTTTAACTCACACTCAAACCAGTTTTTTTTTTTTCTATCCACTGAAAATCCTCCATATTCTTAATCCATTTAAAAGCGAGAGAAAAACAGTAGAAGAATTTGAAAATTGGTTTAATAAAAAGAACAAAGTTTGCAGTAAATTACTGCCAACTTTAAAAATCCTTAGCTAAGACAAAAAATTTCCTCAGGCACTTGACCGCATTCTTCCTTTGAGTGGTCAACAAAATCATAGGCAGTGATCCAATAAATTCCCAGTGATGAAAGAAATGAATCACTGAAAAGAATTTCAATCCCTTGATCATTCAAGGGTTATCCTCAAATCAGTAAGAATGGACACCAAGTGGATGGGCAGTATGTCTCCCAAACTATAAGTTTGTACAAGGATTCTACAAGAGTCAAGAGCTGTTCCTAATAAAAAATGGAAAGGGAGGAAAAAAAAAGGGTAAAGTGAATTTTGAAAGGTTCTGTGGCTATCTTCAATAGCCAATGACCAAGTTGATAGGTATTTTCATAGTAAAGGCATCCAGAACACATCAGCAGTTCAACTTCAGAGGTAAAACAAAACTTTCCATGTACAGCATATCAATCCGCCAGCTAAGAATATCATACAGGCGAGCACGCTAATCTTGTGTAGACCCTGCAATTATATGCCATGCCAAAAAAATCAATATCCCATACCAGAATGACTACGCAGAGTAGTTGCTCAAAAGAAGAAAAAGAGCGACACAAGTTACACGCAGTTTTGAACCAAGGAGGACAAAGAAGAAAACCAAATTTTCCTCCTCCACATTGTCTTCAAACCACAACAAATCTTCAATTTGATAGAGATTTGAACCCCTACCAAATCTATAAAAAAGATTGATCATCATAACCACAAAACCACTTCTTATTTCCTACACTACAAGTTGAACTATTCTGTACATCCATTGCAATTAATCACTACAGAATAGCCCAATCCAAAATGGCACCTGTAGAGGAAGTAGGTCAGGATCATTATGAAAAAAAATAAGACTAACAGATTTATAATGCACACACTCAGGTGAAATTCGGCATGTACTAGATTCTGCTATTTATTTTTATTCCTAAGTTCCATTAACAAAATCAATACAAAAAAAAAGAAGAAGAAAAAGAAGAAGAAGAAGAAGAAGAGTGTACTTGTAAAAGTAAAAATATCAACATTCAACACAACGTTACAAAGACAGGAAAAGAAATGAAAGTGATGCACTTACCCCTCGCTGAGCAAGTTTAATGCCAGATTCACCAAAACAGATTGTGAGAGTCCTATTTTGTTAAGAATGGACGTGAGAGGAACATATGGATGCTGCACACTAAGCTCAAAATCAAGAGTAGTCAATATCATTTGTTCAGCTTCAATCACCCGTTCCCGATACTGCTCAAACCAGTCCTGTTCAACATGAGACTCATGTCATGAACACATTAAAAACTTGACCTAACAATTGCAGTTCAAATTTTAAGGCAACACTCTTTATTCAGAACCATTTCCAATTTGAACACAACATTAATCGATGTCTCGAAAAGTAGTACGGATGTTCATGAATATGCAGATACTTATATTAATACATAGCTTTTAACTTAAAAATAAAACATCCATTCTGGTCAGTTCATGTCATATAGGCATTTTGTCCATAAAATCACAGTCTTGATTTTTTCACCGTCACGTTTATAACACTACAATTTTTTATTCCTTCTACTTTAGTCTTTAGGCTATCGAGAGAATAAGGGGGAAAGGAAAGAGTTCAAAAGAGACTCACAACAGGGAGCAGGTACGATAGGAAAGTAAGATCCTGCTTGTGGGAAATTTCACAAGATGCTCTCAATACATTGTTCAAAGGACGTGGTGACTCCTCAGACTTCGCAGCAAGAAAAAGGGCGGCAGTAGCAATCAACTGCAATAGAGCTAGATCAGTAATTGTGAAATTTTTGGCACATTAGGACATTTCTCATTGCAAATTACATTGAGACACTAAAATTGAATAAATAAAACTTTGGCTAAAATATTAAGAGTAAGGCAAGAAAATCCCCTTCTGTTTTTCTAAACAGCTGAAAATATAAATCAGAAAGAATAAAGGGGGTCTGTCTTTGAAGTAAAATTTAAGCAACAGTTTTGCTGAAAACAGTGGTATTGAAATGCGAAATATGGAACAAATAAATGTTATGTCATCTTTGGAAAAAGAAATTTGTTTCATAAGAAATTTATTCTAAAAATGATATAAAAAAGTGTCCTGCAATTTTTGTTCTCAAACAATGACTGCAAAATCAGTTAGTAAGAGCATGCTTGCATTCAAAAATTGACAACATGCTTCAGTTCTAAATAGTGGACAAACAACAACATTACAATTTTAGAAATGTTTATCCATTAAACAAAATTATATTAAGAATATCTTCCTAAGCATCCTATAAGAAACCTTTACAAAAGTTCATCAAATGTTAAGAATGCAAACTTAAATACTCACAAATCTATCATGGCAAGCATGTGATTGTCGAACAAAAAACCGATGGCATAGAATCATGGCAGTGCCAATAGTGGTCTGCGGCCTGCAAGATACATGACACTGTTACTCAATTAAGTGAACATTGCAATCTTAGCAAGAAGCCAAAATTCTATAACTTAATCTCAATCCAACTCAGTTCCAAAAATAAGTCCAGAATAGAAGGACACTTCGCACAACTAAATAAATAATCAAAATGAATAACTTTAACTGATGGCTTATGAAACCTATTAGGTAAAAACACAACAGACCAAACCCCATAATGTACACAGCATCAATAAACAGATTGAAGATAATGAGCTTACAACTCTAGCCGCAGTCCAAGGTTCTGAATGAAAGCACAATATGAGTACCGCAAATGTGCTTCACGTAGTGCATCAATACCATCTTTCCTTGATGGGGAACATCTCTCAATCTCATCCCTTGACATAAAGACAACTTCGTCATCCTCCCATTTTGAGCGGTCACGTTTACAACTTGTAGAAGTGTAAGCATTCGCATTGACTCTTGTAGGGGCAGGGAAAGAACTGTTGCAGGTTGAAGGGGCACTGTCATATGTGTTAGGTTGCTGATAGAGACTCCCACATCCTTCCCAGGCAGAACAAGAGAATTTTCTCCTTTTCAAGGAAGGCGCAGCATTGGGCTTAACGTAATTAAAATTATTAATATGATCCCTAAACTTCCTGGAAAAGTCATGGGGATTGTTATAATTCCTGACACGGTTGTCAAAAATGTTAGTGTTGTAGTTATCGTCATTGTTGTTGTTGCTTCTACTAAAAGAGGACCTATGGTTATCATGGAAAGTGCCTCCTTGTGAACGGTAAGTCCGTGCATAAGACATGGTTCCAGCTGAAATACCCAGACAAAAATGGTTAACACAACCAAAACATAAGTTTGCCTTAACAAGCTGATAATCAATTTAAAATACCAAGTCCTGTATTCAAATTAAAAAAAGAAAAAAAGAATGACAGCAATTTACAAATAGCTACAATCCACATATTACTCAAGATCGATACCAAATAAATTCACATAAGAAATAATACATCAAAAAGGGGTAAAGGCTTTCATGGCCATTGGTAACAATCATATCCACAGTTCTATCTAGAGAAGAGGTACTCCTACTTTGGAGGGATTGAACACCTCCTCTCCCCAGTTTTTCCTTAAAAATATAGGGCAGAATAGTAACTAATGATATGAGAAGTTTGACAAATTCAAATCCTTAGAAATGAGCAGTCAACCCTCAATTCTAAGTCTAAAAGCAGCAAAATACAAAAACCTTAATAATCACAAGATCCATTAAATATGTCAAATATCAATATTGCGTAGTAACACGAACAATGAAACACAATAATAGGCACCAAAATATGTCTGTTTTAGAAGTGTCAAATGGTAAACTGGATTAGTGCATTTCCTGAGAGGGATAAAAAGCCTAGAAAGGCATTTCACCATCTGACAGATTATTCCCAAATCCAAAATGGGGATTAGCATCTCTCTCCATGACCCCCTTGCAAAAGAAAATTATCAGATGGGGATGTCCCATCATAATTCGACAGGATCAACTCCGCACCACATGCTTTTTCCTTTGTTTCATCTAAGTTTTACCTTTTATGTTTATGTTTGGGCATACACACTTCTGGTTAGGAGGAATTTTGGTTGTATCGTGATGAAGTGTTCAAGTCTGAATGGTCTAATCACCAATCCCCTGGCTATTGTCTCAAATTCTAAATTACTATAAACCTATTACATTGAGTTGTTGACCAACATAACAAACCAATTACAGTCCAAAGTTAAAAACAAACATCTTTCTCCGACTATCTACAACTAAATTCTGGAAATTGATTACAAAAATTCTCAAACACAACTGAAGAATGAAATTTCCAGGAAGCAAACCAGACACTATTGCATAGCTCCAGATCCGCACAACCTAGATCCCGAAATCCCCAATGTCTGCCTCTTAATCAAAACTTAAAATACATCATTTTTAAACATCATAGCAAGATGAAATAAGATTATGAAAGAAAAAACTATAAATCAACCATTGAAATCTAGTTGCATCATCGTTTGAAGAATAGAGACCAAGAGGTTCTGTTTGGTTGCTGAGACAACAGAGAAACAAAAAAGAAAATAAATGATTGTATCATACATCTTTCATAATTTGGATCATGAGAAACACAACATGGCTTAGCGGATGTAAATTAAAAAACAGAAATAAAAACAAAACATAAAATTAATTACTTTCTTTTCTTTTCCTACATTTTCTCAGCAACCAAACGGAAGGGTGAATGATCAGAAATAAAAATATTAAGAATATGTACTATAATTACCTGATTATCAGAGATATCGGACCTGAAGACACCGTCTGCGACTCTAAATTTCGATCTTCGTTCAAGGGAGTTTTTTTTTTTTTTTCCGTGTTTAGGGTATGAAGATCGATTTGTGATTCAGAAGAAGACCTGTTTGGCAAAGGAAATTTGGTGAAGAAAAAGAGAACTGGTCTTAAGAAAAAGGATAAAACCGAGGCAAATCTATCAATTTATCATCTAAATGAGCACTGATCAAGTGCGTGCATGTTCACTCATTTAAAGTGAACAACAAACGAATACTGTGCGTCCACGCGTGTATTGTAGTGTTATATACTTAATCTACACCATCCGCGACTAAGACCCACAAGAAATCTTTCACATGGACGGTACGGATCCTGTTCAGTTCATTTTAGTGAAAGAGACGCAACTTCCTAGTCATCTGGAACCTGTTCCGTACTTTCAAGCGTTAGCGCGCTCTCCCTGCAGTCATCTCATTTCTCTCACCTACCAATTGTGGGTGGTCGAAGACACGAACCGAATTACAAGTACTGTAGAACAAGGGAAGAGGTACGTGTATATATATATATATTTATATAATTTCGATTTCATAAAAGCTTTCGAGCATCTACTCGCAGTAAAGATTGAGAATTTTGTGGGGTTAGGGTTTTGATCGGAAATTTTATTTTTCTTCTCATTTTTTGTCAGTAATCTCTTTCTCTCTCTCTCTCTCACATTCGTTTTATAAATTCTTATAACTCGTTACTTCAATTGTAATTTGGAGTTTTGAAGATATCTGAGTGACCAAAGCTATTTGAGCATGGAGTTTAGGCGAAACTCAACAATTGGTTTCGATGCACCTTTCCCTTTGAAAGTTTGAATTTATCATTTACATCAAAGTTTCAAATTTTCAACTTATCTTTTTTATTTACCTTCTGATGAATGATTCAGGTTTCGCTTTTATCATTGTGTGCTGGCATTTACATCCTCGGAGATCCATTATTAGCGTTATACATAATTTTTTAAAATTTTTTTTGATTCGATAGAGAATGTATTATATGGCAAATGTGGTATTGTCATTGGTCTTATTGTTGGATTGATACAGATCGGGTCTCAGTTCGAGCTATCATTTTCGAAATATATGCGCGCATGCTTGTGTGTGTGTGTTGTACCATTGAGATTCCGGGTTTTGAAATGGATTTTTTTTTTTTTTTGGTTTTGATTTGTTTGGGATTTGTGGGCTGACTTGTTTTGATAGATTTTTAATGCTAATGATGAAGAGATGATAAGAAATCTTAACCAATAGAAGAGATGATATGAAATTGAATATGTGATGGCGTAAAGTTGCACATATATATATATATATATATATATAGCCGGATGGAGTTGGTCTTAAACCTGCCTAACCACCTCTTTCATTTTCTTTTACTTCTTGTTCTAGTTGTTAACATCATGTTTAATAGATTAATTTATGTAAATGACAGCATACATTGAGACAGAGACACATACACACAGAAACAGAGATGAACAAGGACAAGATATTCAAGCTAGCAAAGGGATTCAGGGGGAGGGCGAAGAACTGCATAAGGATTGCCAGAGAGAGGGTAGAGAAGGCTTTGCAGTATTCTTACAGAGACCGACGCAACAAAAAGCGGGACATGCGTTCCCTTTGGATCGAACGCATCAATGCTGGCACTCGCTTGCATGGAGTCTTCACTTCATATATATTTTACCTTATTCTTTGTTTTAGTCATTTTAATTGATTTCTTCGTTCTTCGTTGATAACATTGATTCTTAGATTTTTGTATTTATTTTTTTGTTTTTTGGGGGGTTGGGGGTGGTTCCTATTGATCTCTGCCCATCTGCTAGTTTTTGTTCTCAAATCAATGTCTATTATGACTACCATAATCCCTGAGCTCACATACACGTCTTTGTTGGTTCACTGCAAAAGAAGATCATCAACCAATTTCACCACCTCCTTGCACATAATGCACATACTCAGAATCATCTAATGACTAATAATTAAATGGTTCATAGTAAAAGCATCTATTCCCCGCGACTATCCAAGTGAAAGAAGCTGCCTTACTAGGAACCAAGGGAACCTAAACCTGTCTATCTAGCCATTTATGCATGGAGAATGTAACCTCATGCTTTCCTTTAGTAACTTTCTGTTTGCGGGATGTTGACTTACCTTTTATTTCTCTCCATTGTTTTGTTTTGTATCAGGTTAATTATGGTAACTTCATGCATGGGCTGATGAAGGAGAACATCCAATTGAACAGGAAAGTTCTATCAGAGCTGTCTATGCACGAACCATACAGCTTCAAGTCCCTGGTAGACGTCTCTCGCAATGCCTTCCCTGGAAACAAGAAAGTGGTGCTTCCTCCAAAGAAGGAAGGCATTTCAATTGTTGTGTGATTGACCATTTTGATCGCCGATCCATCTCTATTTTTCCCCACCATCTTTAAGAGTTACTCTGAAACAGGTATTCCAAAATTCCTGTTACTTTTTCTGTTTGAGATTATTGCTCATTGAATGCAAGAAAGGAAAAAAATGAAAGAGGATTGAACGGATTGCCCAGAACCAAAGTTTTTTATCTTGAAGTACTGAGCCATTAGTTGTGTGCATACCATTGCTATCGTGAACTGATGACCAAATTTTCATCATTCTGCCATTGCTCTATACAAGCAATAACAAGAAGGGAAATTTTGAAATAAAAATTCTTTTCATCTAAAAAATAAACTCAAACCTCTTGTTTGCTTAGCCACATAGTTATACTGTCCGTTCAAAATAAAGTAAGGATGTACAACAATAAAAATGTATAACATTTTTAAAATTGCTAAAGATATGGAATAAATTTATTTATATCTTTAACTTGGTGATGTAAGAATGGTAGATTAGCAATTGATCCCTTTAACTTTTTAGAATGAAAAGAAGAGAAGAGAATGCCACGTTAGCCTGTGGATGAATCCAGCAGGAAAGTCCGGTGCACGTAATATCACTCTGTAGGCGCACACATATATATACACCTCACACAAACAAATATGTATAAAGCTGGATTATATCTATTATGAACTTAAGTCCCGTCTGTGTTAGCTTTTTCTAAATCATGTATGCACATATCAAAATTTTCATACTAGAAGTGATTAATTGTGACAAATTGGGATGTTAATTTGGTTCATGGCCTGTTTCTGTTGTTCTCTGTGGGTTCCTTCCTTCTTTCTTTCTTCAGTGTTGTAAATGTAACAAGGAAGAGAACTTAGTAGCTCATATAACTGCCTGTTGCCTGTTGAGGTTATAGGAAGGGTATGTCAGAGTACTGGCTATTAATGCCTTACCTTATGATTTAGCTCTTTAATTGAATATTCTTCACTTTTGGGTTTGTTGGTTAATGAATTATCCTCCTCTTCAAATTTCATGGTCCCTTTTGGCCATGAAACTTTGCAATTACTACTTTTCTCAGATCTCCATTTAACGATTTTCCAAGTCCAAATCATTTCCGTAGTATGAGCTCTCAACTTTATTTTTTTCTATTTGGATCTCAAAAAGGACGAAGGAAAAACAAAATGGTAATTAAAAAATACTTGTAAAACAACTTCCTCTTCTGTATTTAAATTTTTTTATTCTGGTTGGGATCCAAAGTGAGGCAAAAAATAAAAATTAGTTCCAAGGGCCAATCGTAATCTTGCACGGCATGACAGTAAGTACATATTCGGTTATTTGTATTGGTTATGTGGGGGAATTGTGGAATCTTATCGCACTGAATTGTTAAATGATCACTGTGCTATATGTATAATAATAAATAATAAATAGGTTAAACCTTGTTTTGGAGAATGTAATTGTCTTAACATTGGTGCTACCTGCTACCTTCTTTCTCATGTGATGCCTGTTAAACTTCCTCGAGACTCAGATTGTTGTCATCATTATTTTAATAAAATGGGAAAAATATCTTAATTACTTTCATGTGCATATATGCCAGATCGATCTACTAGTAAATACCATCAGTCTTATGTCTCTACGGCAAGTCGACTAGTCTAAATGGTGAGAGTGGATGGGGAAAAGGATTAGGAGTATAATAAATCTACGCATGGAATTCTCTCCATTCTAATCAAAAAATAAAAATGAAAAAAAAAGAAAAAGAAAAAGAAAAAAGAGAATATTGTCGATATTTAAATTATAGGAGAAATTACTTATTGACCTCAGTTTTAATTTGTGACATTTTGCACAATTCTATAAGTTAGTCATTCGTTTCTTTGATTGAAAAAATGGTGTTAAGCTTGTTATTTCTTTGAATGTATTCTAGATTGTTGATATATCTATAAGCGTATTGGTGAAGTTTATTGAATTTTCTCAATAAATTTTATTTATTATAAATGTTATTTATTTTATGAAGAAAATAATTAATAAAATTAAAATATATTGAGAAAAATCATTAAACTTCACCGATATATTTATAAATACATTAACAATCTAAAATAAATACTGCATGAAAAAAATTGCAAGTCTAACATAATTTTTTTATTTAAAGAAACAAATGACTAGTTGACAAAATGGTGCAAAATGCCATAAATCAAAACTACAGGGGGTCAATGTATGCTTTAGAGATACAAAAATAAAAAATACAAATAGTATGGAAAATCAATCGATAATTTTCCTTAAATTATATCTCTTCTCCCCTCTTTTGGATCAATCAAACACAATCAAACTATTGATAATCAAACGTACATAATAATCTATATTAGATTTATATAATTCGATATTATTTACGAGTATTTCAGAAAAAGAAATTAAATTCACTATTAACGATGAGAATTATAGTTAACTTTGGACCTTTCTCAACCCACTTATAGCACATTTTTAAGTTCAGTAAAAAAAAATTAAGAATTAAAAAAAGAAAGAAAAAGAAACCCAATCCACAACAAATCATGTATGTAGAAATGAGATGGGTGCAAGCAAAATAGATGCTTACATCCTACCACACACCAAAAATGGCCTACACACACCACACGATGGTTACATGCTAAAACTGTGAGTTGGGTTTGACCCATTTTCATGATATGGATGTACAGTTAAAACTGGGGACACTACAGTGCATTCGTGATGATGCCATGCAGTACTAAAGACCCTACACGTGGTACGGAATAAAATAATGCGAACTTCTAGACCATTCATTTTGGTGATCATTATGCAATTAAAGAAAACTTCTTTTGAACCATAAATTAGGTTTAAGAAATCAAAACAGTAACATTCACTATAAAAACCAAGTAAATAACCTCTTGCATCATGACTATGTAATACTTTATCCTATTTTTATTTGTGAATTTAATGAGCAATTACTTTTCCACAAAGCTTAAACGAATTTTTTCATTGAAGTAATTTCATATCTGGTTCAAATAACTTGTTTTGGGGTCTGTTTGGGAATGTTGAAAATTGGTTCTGGCCAGTTTTGATCTCTTTTTGTTATATGGTTTTTATGTAAACAAGCTTCTAGCTGGTTTAAAAAAACTGTGTTTATGCCTTATTTTCTGGACAGAATTGAACTAATTTGCAGAAAAAATACACTTACCAAACGATACTGAATAAAAATCATGCAAGCGTATCCTCAGCTGGCCAGATTTTTAAGTTCGTTAAACCATGCTAGTACACTTTTCACAATTTAGGAGTATTATTTATTTATTTATTAAAATTATGGAAATAATTTTAAATTTTTTAAAAAAATTATTGGATTTTGAAATCTATTTTTTTTTATATTATAAAATTAACTAATATATAAGCTTTAGAGTTACCCTTAATAAGATTTGGACATCAAAATCCCACGGGCTTTTGAACTAACCAACAGCTGTACAACAGGTCAAACCAGATTGAAAAAGAAGGTGAAAAATAATACTAAAAATTGTGATCTGTGTCAGCATGCAAGTTAATAGTAATTACGGTACACCTGGGCTTTCATGATTATCCTATTAACGTAAATTGCAAAAACACCCCATAACAATATATAGAATATTAAAGCTGGAACCTAGCTTCATCTATGATTCACACTCCCACCATTCACGTTCAATGCACGTGACACGAAACTGCATGTAATCACAACACATGACTGTCGCGCGACCCACACACACATTGCGCAGTGAGAGAGGGACGTTTCAAAAATCCCTACCCCATGTGAGCTTGTGAGGCTTCATTGCTCACATGGACCAACCCCTGAATGCTCCTCCTCTCACAACCACCTCAATGCCGTATATAACACGATCCATAATAGTCCTCCTTCACCCTCCTCTAACTTTTCGCTTCTTTTTTTTGAAATAGTTTTTATAATTTTCATGAAAAAAATAAATAAAAATACTGATAGTCATTTCAGTCATGACTACATAACAATGCGGTCGTAATTTCTATTTTCTTCTAAGAGAGATAGTCAGTTGTACGTTAATTTAGTGATACATGTCTTCTTTTAAAAAAAGTACATACAATATCTAGGGTTGTGTTCGAATTAGAGTATGAGTTGGGATAAGTTTCTTTGATTATATATTTAGAAACATTTAACATGCATGGCATTCCTTTTCAAAATGAGGATGGAGTATATATATATATAATCTTTTTATCACTTAAACTCCACTTTAGAAGTTGTTAGGAAAATATGAAGATGGAGTTATCATTTAAGACACATGCAGATTGAACCATATATTAGGCGATGTCCTTCTCATTAAACAACTTCCGTAATTTGTTCACCAAATAATATATAAACTTAATTTTTTAAATCATCTATTAATTATTATTTTTAATTTATATATATGAATTTTTCAAATTAACATAGACATGCATTTACCCTTGCCCCAAAATCCTCCTTTAGATTAATAAAAAAATAAAAAATACTTTTTGTATTAGTTTACTTAATATATATGCTCAATTGCTTCCATAACATGTCACATTATTAGAGTAAAATTATTTATAAAAATATATATATATTTACTATGTGAACATACCAAATAATTTTGTATAAGTAATTCTTACAAATAGCATTACTCTATTAATAAATATTAAATAGGTACATCATCAACAATAATAGAATAGAAATTAGCTAGAACTTACTCATCTGTTGGTTTAAGAGCCTCTTAGCAAAATTATAAAAAAAGTGAACCTTATACCTATTTAATTATTAAAATTTTCTCATAGATCCTAAAAATTGCAACCAAACTCGATCTACTCTTCCAAGGTCGGCACCACAGACACTGATGAAGCGCAAGTGTTCACCACGCTTCAAAACAGTTCGTGGGTGAAACTCTCCTTTGCCATATTTTATAAAGTTCCCACGTACGTAATCTCCTTCTGCCTCTCTTCTCCATTTACCATTCAAATCCATCCTCAACCCCCCCTCTGTCTCTCCCTTACCATCATCTGATAATGTAAATGTAGAAGTGAGTGATTAAGATGGGGAGAAGGAGAACAGAAAAAGATCCCAAATCATCCCACACACTACCATCTTCACCATCTCATTCATTCTCCTCATCATCATCTTCAGATTTTGAATTCACAATCTCTCTCTCTCCTCGCAAATCCTCAACCAATCTCATCCCAGCCGACGAGCTCTTCTACAAAGGCCAACTCTTACCTCTCCATCTCTCTCCACGCCTCTCCATGGTTCGTACACTCCTTCTCTCTTCTTCCTCCACCTCCTCCTCCTCCGACACCACCGCCACCGCCTCCCGCGACTCCACCGGCAGCACCTCCTCCTCCGCCACCACCGACTCCAATTCCTCCTTCACCGCCGATCTCATCTTATTCCCCGACTGCGACTCCTCGAGGCCAAGCTCAGTCACCGAAGACGACGAGTTCAAGCGCCTCAACACCACTTTCCAAACTCATCACATCAAGAAGAACAATAAGTATTTTTCTCTCTCCAGGTTTTCTTCTGTGTTTCGTAAAGAACCGCCCAAGTCTAAAGACTCTGATGATAATAATAATAATGTAGCAGCTGGGTCGTCATCGGTGAAACGAATGAGTGTGAATGCGAAAGAGGTTTTTAGAAAGTATTTGAAGAAAGTGAAGCCGTTGTATGAGAAATTATCCCAAAAACAACAGCAGAAAATTAGCATGGAGACAACACCGGCTTCAGCATTTTCTCTCCCTATGAAGACAGAGAAAATATCCGTGCAGAAGAACGCGAGGAAATCAGACAATTACAACGGTGGGATAAATATTTCTCATTCGTTTTCGGGGAATTTGAGATACCCGCGAAGGAGAAGCTGCGTTTCTAGCTGTCCGTCGTCGATGCGATCTTCACCGAGTCACTCGGGTGTTCTTTCTCGAAATGGGTTTACGGGTATTGGTAGAGTTAATGGAGGAAGTGTTATTGGTCATGCGGATTCGTCGTCTATGGAGGAGTTGCAGAGTGCGATACAGGGTGCAATTGCTCACTGCAAAAACTCCATGCTTCAGAACAAGACCATGGTCAGTAATGAGATATGAGATTGATATAATCGATGAAAAATGTTAAATGTATCAAATTTTAAATCAAATTTTTTTAATTAAATGATGCAGACATGATTAAATTGCTATTTTCATGCCGGTCATATGATTTTAAAAATGTGACTGTAAAATTTGGTGCATTTCATGTTTACTATTTTGATCTTCGATTTCTTTTTCGTTGCTGATGAAAAAGTGATTAAATTAAGGAAATGAGATGACAAGTCGGAATCTTTCAAGTTTCAACACTAGCTAGTCGTTTCAAGTTCAGGTGTTATAAGATTCAAAGCTTTCATTTCTTTTCCGTAAGGTTTTTCTCAGCTGCCAAACAGACTGTTCATGTATGATGCGTCTCTATCTTTGTGTTTTATGGATCTTAGTGAAAAAAATACTTATTATGTTTTCTGAGACTAAAGTGATCAGATAAAAGCTGCATATGATGCTATTATCGAGCACTCATTTGGATTTCCTCTTAAATTTGGCATGAAAATCGAAGTTTCTGACTCTCACCGAGTCTTGGAATCTGAGAGATTTTGTTTTTCTCTCTCTCCATATTCGACATTTTTCGTTCCAGTTTGTCACTTTCTCCTTGGTTCTGAAACTTTAACAAAGCTAGCATTAGAGTTAGCTAACGTGTTGGATGATTATTTGTCTGTCGTTGCTACTGAAAATGACCAGAAACGTTTAAATTCTTTGTTATTTTTCGGTAGAGTTCGTTACAAATTACAATTCATATTAATTACTGTATTAACAGCCATTTAGGAAAATTTTGAAAACAAAGAAAACATGAATTTTGTTTTTGGGAATCGTGCATGTGCGTATGATTTAAATGAAGTCAGCATTCTGATTGGATAGGACAATGATATTTATTATATATATGAAGTAGCCATGAAGTTTCATTTTTTGATTCGTCGGAATTTTCAATTGAAATTTGAAATCCCGTTAGGAAGCGAAACGCTCTTTGCAGAGCGCGTGGTAACACAGACATTTAGATTTTATGAACTATATTACAACATAACCACATCAATCATATATAAGCATAACCCACAAGGTATCTCACGTAAATCATGTCCAAATTATGACTCCACGTATTAAAACTTTTATATTAAAAGGGATTGCGATAAAAATTGAAATCTTCTAATTTTTGTCATAATTATTTCTGGCATGAAAATTTTGTCATACATCCTATTACACACTCCTTCCGTTCTATAAAGATAGGCCTTCTTTCATTTTTTGGCTGTCCTAAAATGATAGTCCATTTTGAAAAGTTAAATTATATTTCTTTAATTTTTCCATATTACCTTTTATTATTACAAGGATTAAGGATGTCTTTACTTGATACCAAATGCAATTGTATAAAAAGGATAGTTTTGGAAATAAAATGTAAAAAAGATCATATATCAATGCATTAATGAGTTTTCTTAATAGGCATGTTTTTTGGAAGAGGCCTATTTTTATGGGACGGATGGAGTATCAAATTGTCTTAAAGTGATTATCACTTCATCTCTTAAATTTAGTAGAATTTCAAACTTTAAAAGTGATTTTAAGAAAAGTTAATGTAAACTCTAAAAGTTATTTTAAGAAAAACTAATGCAAATGAATCATTAGTTTCTGAGCAGCTCACACAAACTCTTATATGCTCCATTACCACCACCCCTCTAAAGATAATATATCCTTTAGAGTGAAAGTGTTTTGAGTTAAATTTACGTGTGGTTAATTTGTGTAAATTAATGAATTTTTCTACAAAAAAAAAAAAAAAAAAAAAGAACTAGATTAAAAGAGGCACATGTTTAACGGTTTGATAATTTCTTGTGACAATCTATTTCATTGTTTATATTAATTAAAACCAATATGATAATATTATATCAATATAAATGATTATTATGACTAATAATTATCAATTCACATCAAATATTTGCATGGCGATTGACATATATAGTAATATTATTTTAACTTAAATAATTATGGTTATAGCATATGATTAACTTGTCATATCAATACCATATTAACTGAATGAAAATTTTCTGTTTGGGTTTGTTTGATGCTTAGGTGATGTGTCATGATCTGAATCATTTGCATATCACCCAAGTGAAAAGTAGAGCATCCAAATCATGACACATCACCCAAGCATATCCAAACCCAAGCAGAGAATCTAGACTCGTATTAACTACCTTATATATTGGGTAAGATGATACAAATAATATGATTTTGCAAGATGGTACAAATAAGGGATGATTAACATTTTGCAAATTTCAATTTTTTTTCACTCTATTTTTTATGGTTTTTAATTCTCTTCAGTCTAGTAATTCAATGTGCACAAGGATTAAATTCACTTTATATCACAGAGCCAAACTAAACTGCACTGCAAAATAATTGAGTGGTGGTCATAAATTTTTGTTGTAGCTTTTAGAAAGGCAGGGGATTCGTAGTCATTTAATGGATTGGCAGTGAACCTCACGCGCAATAGGTGCAGTTGTTTTGGCAATTGTATTGCTGTTGAATAATGGAGGGAATTGTAGTGGAGGTGGGTTTTAATTCTGTACAAATACTGCACATCTATGGTTGCACGGTGCAATCGGTGCCGTACGTTTTTCATATTTTTTTGATTGTATAGCATCTGTCAGCTGGAAGATCAATTCAGAACGGATAGAATTGACAAATCATCATCTGCTGATCCCTATAGATAGATTCGATTTGAGCGTAAGATGCTTTCTCGTGGGGCCTAGCTAGGGTGCAGTGGGACACAGGAGGAGCTCCTGGACCCGCAGGGCTCTCCAATCAAAAGGGCCATTAGCCATGACCATGCAATTTATTCACGATTTCTTTGTGAGTGATATTGGCGCTCCAAGCCTTCTCTCCCGCGCTTCTATTCATAATTTTAAGACAAATTTCCAATTTTGCCCTCATAACAAAAAACTTTATTTATATATATATATTTTTTGAGTCAATTGTAGAAAATATTTTAAAAAAATGACCATTTGATAAAATACTTATCTTATGAATGTTATAGTGGCCAAAAATCACTGTGATCGAACGGTCTATTTTTTGAAAAAATGAGTGTAAAATAATGATATTTTGAAGAACAAATAAAACATAAATTTTTTTTTAGAAATTTTTTTAAAAAAACACACCATTAAATTACCATGATTTCTTACAGCCATGACATTCATAAGATGAGTATTTTATCCAACAGTCGAATTTTTAAAATATATTCTGCAACAGACCCAAAATGCAAAATATATTAAAAATTGAAGTTTGTTTTGGTTTTTTTTGTTTTTTGTTTTTTGTTTTTTGTTTTTTATTAGGACAAAATGGGAAATTTTCCCTCATTATATGTGAGTCGTGGAGGTAAGACTTGGAGTGCCAATATCACTCCCTTTTCTTTCTTTTTTTTTTTTTTTTCTTATCTCTTTTTGGGTGGTAGACAATTATTTTGTAGAATATATCCTTTTGTGCCCTAATGCATGCCATAGCGTGTTAGGAGAGCCCGTTGAGTTAAATGGGATCCACGTCTATTAATTGATGATCTAATGTCCTGATGATCTAAAGATATCTATATCCTTCAAAATAATTATAAGTTACAGAGTGGTCCGCACGGTCATAACAGTTTATTAGTAGTGCATGAGCACATAATGCATGTGCACGCATTTACAAATGGCTGTGCTCAGTACGGACCGGTCCACAACTGATATTTTCATACATGTCCGTATTTAATAAAGATCCCACTTTACAAACATATTGATGATTCATTGTTAGCGTTATGGGAGAGTTATGAGGCTTTCGAAAAATGTTATACTTTTGGAGGTATGTTCGACTGTATGTTATAATTAAAAAAAAAAACCCTGCATGTAACCAAACCAAATATGCAAACCCCATGAGGCCATGACTTATTGAATTGCAGCTAAGCCCTTGTAATAGGCCTCTACCCATACTTAATAATGAATTGGTACAACTTTTATGTACTTCAAATTTCCATCTCTTGTTTGTCATTTAGTAAAGGGTCCACGTGTATACATGCAGAGGCATATCACATGCCATCACAGTGCATTGACGTGGACCACCTCCTTCTCCTCTGATCTTTCTTCACGTGCATGGTACATGTAAAGTGGCACTTGATCTTGATCATGACTCACCCTCAAATCATGCACTACCATTCATAATTTCATATATGCTCAGTTGCGACTTCTGAATTTCTTCTGCTCACTCTAAGAGCCATTTAATTTTTGGCTTTACCATTCGGATTGTGACACGTGGAACCCAATATACACCTTAGCCTACCACATAGGAAAATATCGGTTTCTAATTTATTTATTTTATTCCATTTGTCATATGATAAGATAGAAATTGGCCTTAATCAATCCAACCTCTCTTCTAATATTAGTAAATAAATATCCCATTTTAATATGTTCAACCTTAAAAGTTCACTAAATCAATACATATTAGATACCACTAAATCAAAATTAGTTATCAATACTTTTCACTGTCAAAACTTTCAACGTTAAATCTTTACTTCTAATTACGTGAAAGGGATCTTTACCTAAAAGATTGAGAATGATGATTTGAAAGATGTCTAATTAATCTTAATAATTTGAAATGAGTCCGAAAATGATGATTTGAAAGATGTCTAAACTTAGTGCATGATTTGAAAGTTGTCTAAACTTCATGATTAATTTGAACCTAAAAGTGTTCAAACTAATTAAACAATTAACTTGAGAAGTGTCTGCACGTACCTAAGAATTTGAAAGATGTTTGAAGTTAAAAGTGTTTAGACCAAATGATTTGAAATATGCTTAAACTTTAGGTTTTTGAACCAAATGATTTGAAAGATGTGTCTTAATAATTTGAAATGAAATGAATTTGAGCCGTGATGGAACTCAAACCAACCCGTCAAATTAACCTATCATTTTGAAAGTATTGAACAATAATTAAGTAGGTTTCAACTTGTAGGGTCCGTTTGGGTTAGTTTTTCTTAAAATCACTTTTGGAACTTAAAATTCTACTTGATCAATCGAAAAGATGGAGTGATAATCACTTTTAGACAGCTTGAAGAGTGATAGAATTGTCGCAAAAAATTTTCATACTAGAAGTACATTGGAACAGAAGTTAGGATGCCCCAACTTTTACTACAATTACTTATAGTATAGAAATCTTGATATATGAAGACGTGATTTGACTATTACTCTAAAGAAATAAATGAAGAAATAGTTCTCCAAAAGTGATTTTAGAAAAAGATAACCCAAACGGGACTTGAATCTATTTATAATGAAATTGAAACCCAATTACCAAAAAAGCAATCCATTTATCAAAATAGAGGATATATTTAAACATAATCAATGTTTGAATTGTTCATTTCATATAATTCAAATTCCAAATGGGTTTTCCTTAAAAATTACTACACCAGCTATATATTTGAGTTACAATAAGATAGAGTGTTATATGTCTAACTTTCAGGTACCAACACCTCATCATTATCCATTAATAAATTCACTCACATCACTGTATTCAGTCTCGATCAAATTAAATATCAATATATAGCACGCTAATACCTGCTTTTGGACTTAGGATTAGCAAATTTATCATGGAAATAAAGTCTTGAGAGAAGATCAACAAATTAGTAATTACAGCTCAGATGGTATTCAGGTGAAGTAGGTATGGAAATTTTATGGTTTTGAATCCCTCAAATGTAACCAAACAAGGAAAATATTACTCAAAAGCCTAGCTTGATAAGACATGTTACCAAGACAAGACTATATGAGATGCCTCTCACACCCGTGCATGTCAATTTCTAAGCTAGAATAAGAAGCTTATTACGTAACCCTAGCCTTTTTAGTTTTTACTCAATATAGGTTTTAGATTCGACCTGTGTGAGTGGTAGTTGAGTAAATTAGTATAGGTTAATCAATATTCTTAAATTAATGTTCATTTACTTAGATCAGGGGCTCGATTCCTATCCACTGTAACAAGAAAAAAATATGTACTAATTTTTCATGAAATTCCTAAACTGTAATTAATATTTCAGTAAAGTGGTAATTTTAAGTCAACTTTGAAAGCTGAATTTTGTAGATTGCAAGAAATTTAAGAATTTATATGTATATTGGTTGAATTGTGTTTGCATCCTCTCCACTTTGGTACCCATCGGTACCCTCAACCCCGCATGTTACCACCCAATTCTTGGTCACTTGATACGGTAATGGCAACCAGCTTCAAAGAAGTCTCGACTGATGCTGCCAATCTATTGATTTAGGCAGTATATATCTTCACTTTCTGAGATAAAATTTAAGATTTGAGAGCATAAAAATGCATTGATACTCATTGATTAATATTGCGAGAGTTTGAATAATAATAAAATTCTATTATCAAAATCTTTGATATTCTAAATTTTTTGTGCGACACAAACAGAAATAGGATCGGAGGGTAGATTAATTTCTTCCTAGTTAAACCTACAAATTATTAATCATACAATCCCTTAATTTTACCATCTTCATGACATGTTATGTCTAATACCTCATTAATTAACATGTTATGAGAATATAAGAATTGACAATTAATTAATGCATCATTCCATATATATCATCAATCACATTTATTTGTACCGACGTGACGATATATAATTAACAAGAAATGGTAAATGGACATTGAATTTAATTAGCAACACTACACATGCAATTGTACGTACATAACTATGCTCAATCGAGGAAATCCTAGCTTCAAAAGCTGTCCATCTATATCTTGCCCACCCGACCCACTACCTACCACCTTTTTTTAATTGGCACCAGATTCATCGCCTGCTACTGTCCTTCCCCAACTTCCTTTCATCACAACTCACAATGCTGGGTCAAGGTCAAAACTCAAAACACCTCCTCTCTCTCGCTCTCTCTCTCTCTCATATATATATATAGTCTCATTGTATTAACAGCTATACAGAGATGAAGATGAATTAATGGACGCATTTCTCTCTCTCTCTCTATTATCAGACTATGAGAGAGAGAGAGAGAGAGAGAGATGAATTAATGGAAGCATTAATTTAAAAGAAAGGTTTTCACGTTAACAGCTAGGCTTTGCATGAGACCAGGCTTAAGCCACCTTTAGTTTAATATAGAATGGTCCCCTCCACCCGTCTTTAATTTTATGCAGGCTAGCCTGCACATTGTTGGCCTTGGAGTCTTTCCCGGGTCAATTGCTCCTCTTAAAAAGTGGCACAGTGAACAGTGAAGAGTGAACAGAGTTTTAGCTCCCATCTATTAAATTATCCAAACACGTATATACTGTGTGTGGTCCCTTTAATTTTCCGAAAGAATATAGCTGAATCAATTCAATCATAACTGAAAGATACTAAGTTCTTGTCTCGTAGACCCTGCATTACTCCTGTCTCTAACAATAATGTACTCTTTCCATGTCAACATGTCCCACCTCATTCAAATTATTTCTAGGGTCAAAAAAGTTGCCACATATATTCTCTTTCATGATTAATTGTTGCATGAAATCAGGGTAGAGAAACAAATGGTTAATCTTAATATATTTGGATAATTCTTCCACTACATTTTCAATAATGCTGTTTTGTTTATTCATTCTGTTTTCCAAAGTGGACTAGGTTGAGTTCTATCACATGCAATAATCTTAATGATATATATATATGGTTTTTTTTTTTTTTTTAAGATAAATTAATTATAGGTCAATATATAATTAATTCCATAAATTATTAAATTATAACACTTTATTAAGACATTTGAGGAAAATAAATTATACGAATCGCGAAATGCTATTAAAACCTACACTATTATTTTATATTTGGTTTAGGCATTAAATTTTAGAAAAATAGATCATGTGAGCATCACGAAAATGGGATTTATAAAATGGAATGATGTATAAATGGTCTATTGTTATCAAATTGAATATTGCTTAATTAAACCAATTTCTTAACAACGAGCAAATGGATGGGATAAAAGTCTTATAATTTCATAATTCAGGGAGTCATTTATTTGTTTTGAAAGTTTTATGAGTAAACATGATTGGTCCACGTGATGTAGGTGGGAAAAGGTAGGTGAATTAGCATTTTTCTTTTATAAAATTCATGACATATAATTCAATGGAATTTCAAGTAATTTACCCTTTTGAGAAATTAACTTTTGGTTGGAGGAATAAATTTCCTTAGCAAATAACAATTAAATAAAGCCTAATCAAACTCATATATATGTAGAAGTGATCTAATGAGCATATGCACACTTTAACTAAAGTCAGTAAATAACACAAGCTCTTAGATTCTCATTCACTTAATGGAAGATTCATCTCAAGATTTCAGTCCAAGTGTTTGTGTTATTTGCTTACTTTAGCTTCTAGTGCGCATATACTCACTAGAACATTTTTCTATATATATATATATATATATATATATCAGTTCCTATGTTTCTCAAACAACACTTTTAACTTCAACCATTCATTGCCTCCTTCAATTATTAAAGGAAGGAGGACCAGAATCTGCGCAGGATAGTGTGCTTATAAATAATTAGGACATAGCCCATATAATACTCAAAAAGTTTTATCCCCATGTTGATTAGCTGTCTACATTAGATTAGAGCTGCCCAAATCTTTATGAAAGCCTTTCAAGAAATGAGCATGATATCTTCCACTTGTATATCTTTTTCTCTAAGTGACAAGAAAACCCATCACCACATAGAGAAACGACAGAATATGCCAGTACTAATCGAACTCTTCCCATGGATACTTTGGTATTTAGGAGGTATTTAATGAAACATTTATTAAGTTGGGGAATGGGTTGTCACATGGCTAGATTTTAGTCTCATGTGACCACATGCTTAGGACACCTCCCATGTTATAATCTCTGTAAGCAGGTGAGTCAAACTACCAAAGCTTCTCTCTCTTTGACTAATCCATATTTAATAATCTAATCCCACTAAGGTAAATCAAAACCCTAGATTAAAATGCCCCTACTTTATTCTCTATGTAAAGTTAAAAGCCATTGCCAAAAGCTTCATGTAATTTGGAAACTTTTAACACTTTGCAATGCCTTTGCCTAGTGTTATAGTAAAAAGTTTTGAACGGTCAAACGTAAATGCATAAATTTAAATTTTGAAAGCATCCACTTTATAATTTCATATAATATCAAAAGTTAAAATTGTATCCAATTCACTCTCCGAGGAATCTACTTTGTCGGGATGGGTAAATACTCTTCTGTAATAAGAAGGGTGTCGATTTTCATGAAAGGGTTTCAACTTCCATAAAAAATTGAAAACCCACATTTAAATATTGACTGATGAAGAGTTTTTACTCGCAAGTTCTACAGAAATTTGACTCCGACTTCTTAAGGCATAAATACCCAAACCAAGAGTTCTACTCCATGGGGCTGAGGGGTGGTTTACTGCGTGCTAAGCCAATGTAAAAACCTTTTCTTATAGTTCCCAAGGTGTCCATGTGCTGTTCCCATATTCTAAACACAGCCTTAGCTCACTTGTTTCGGTTTCACCAGACCACTTGGTTTTTTTAATCTCACCGTCCAAACCTTTACTAGGAATAACAAAACAAGAGATTAAAAATTCAAGAGACAATAAAGCATCCTCTACCCTTTATATATCATGAATCCCATGCATCTATTCAAACACACCTCATTTTCCCCTTACTTTCTCTGCACCCAAGCACAACTTAACCAAAATGGTCTCTCTGGAACCTGTTCAGGCAACCTCTAGATCCATTGAGCCGACTTCCAGTCCCCGGATTTCTTTCTCTGCTGATTTTCTTGATGAAAAGAACTTCATCTCCATAAGCCTTGGCTCTCAGACTGAAAAAAATAATGAAATAGAGAGGGAGAGAGCGCGTAATGCAGAATTTGAGTTTCTCTCCAGCAATTCAACTAGCCATCCTATGATAACTGCTGATGAGCTTTTTTTTGAAGGAAAGCTCCTTCCCTGTTGGCAAATGCAGCATTCTGAGAAACTCAACAAGATCAATCTCAAGACAAAAGATGCTGAGGAAGAAGAGGAAGAGGAAGAGGTGAACAAGGAGGAGAGCAGAGGGAACTGGTTTGTCGATGATGACCCGTCTCCTCGACCACCTAAATGTACTGTTTTATGGAAAGAGTTACTTAGGTTGAAAAAGCAACGCGCTTCTTCTTTATCACCGTCTTCTCTTTCCTCCTCATCATCATCTTCTTCAAGCTCACTTGTCGATATGAGTTCCTTGGATGAAGGGAAGGATGGGTCAGGGAACAAAGAGAAGCATGTGAAAAGGATAAAGAAAGCATTGGAGAGGACAAGATCAGCCAGTATTAGAATTAGGCCGATGATTAATGTGCCCATTTGCACACAGGGGAAGAGCAGTGCTTTACCACCTTTGTTTCCTCTAAAGAAAGGAAGATTAGAAAGGTGA
This sequence comes from Hamamelis virginiana, assembly GCA_017140935.1. Taxonomy (NCBI): domain Eukaryota; kingdom Viridiplantae; phylum Streptophyta; class Magnoliopsida; order Saxifragales; family Hamamelidaceae; genus Hamamelis; species Hamamelis virginiana. The sequence continues at coordinate 3,122,342 of JAESVK010001304.1, forward strand.
GAATGAGGAAGAGTGGTAACTGAAGATGGCCTGATCTGTAGGATTATCCCATATATTCATCTCTATTTGTTTCGAATTTTCTCTGTTTTCATGTTTAGGTGAATGCTAGTCTTGGTGGATCTGTTAATTTAAATGTAAAGAATTTTATTTTTGTTGGATCGTATTAACCATATATTCTTCCTTTCCCTACTAATATCACCTAAAACAAACAAGCTTTGCTGGCTATAGTTTGTGGGAAGCAGGAAGCAACAACACATTACACATACAGGATGTTGCACATGTGATTCAGTGGGTGCAAAGTAGTTTTAACTCGGTATAAGTAATGAGACTAATAAAGTAATTTCTAGAACTCATACATTTTTTTTTTCCTCATTTCCCCTTTTCTTTTGATGTGGGGTTCATGTGAGCACTGCAGGGGGGATGGCAAATCTATCGTAGGCTAACCCAAAATCTAACACCAACCCAACCAGTGGCAGCTTCTAAACCACCAAACTACATTGCTTCCTACCTCAGAATTAAACACAGAACCTAATGCTTAGGTTTTGGTACAGTTTGCCAGCTGCCTAAAGGCATTTCTGGAAGAACTAAAACTTGGACCGACAAAAAACAAATGCAATGGTATAGGTTTTAGATGAGGAGCACACCAGAGATCCAATGTATGGAACCATGAATTCAGTATGAAAACTAACAAATAAGCATGATGACATAAATACAACATCTCAAATCATGGTGTTTTCAGGACAAAAATAGATCTGAACACAGTGACGAAAGGGAGTGCATGCTGAACTGTCTAGGAGAAACTTCCATATACATTGGATTTGTTCCTCTTTCAAGGGAGAGGTTTTGGGTTCAAGTACATAAAAGTGCATCGATATTCGAAATTCATTTGTTAGGATTAAGTGGGGAAGGTTTGGGGCAGGGGTAGGTTTCTATCGTTTGCCAAAAAAAGGAATAACTGGATCAATTCCAAGAGAAGCACACTCTGGAAGGAACCAGAGTAACAAAGACTGGTAATTGCAGCAGAACTTAAACCAAATTGATCTCTTTTAAATTTTTTTTTTCTTGGTATAGACCATCTCTAGGTCCTTTCTTTAACCCACTTCCTTGCAAAATGGAGGTGATGGAACCGGGAAGCTACCAGCGCAGTTTGTTTTGAACTAAAATGGAGTATGAGAAGAACAGAATCCCAGTGTAGGTTACATAATGAATAGTAATAGACTATTAGGGAAAGCATGTTGCAAAGTGATTGGAGAAGGATTCAGATATAATGATCAATGAACATGAAACCTGGATAGAAAAGTTTAACAGCCAGAAGAGTGGATAAATAGTAAGCTATATTTGCTACAATATAATGGAGCCATGAGGAGATCCATAATGAATAAAATTGAACCGCATTATATTTCAAGTTCAATCGTTACAAGTGCACTCATGGTACACAAACAGAAAGAATACACACACACACACACACACACACACACACACATATATATATATATACATATTGTATATAGACAACAATTGAATTTGGGAGCAATTGCAACTTTACTGAGTAAGGAAAGAATCAAGCTGACTATATATTAACAACCATTTCAAGTATACATTCTGGGTACTCCAAAGAGTATTGACGAGTCCAAATTTCATATTGCGGAGGATTGAACCTGGAGACTTTTGATCCCGTTATTGGAAAGGTAGCTATGGAGAACTTCCAGGAAATATTTAAATACAAAAATGTGATAGAGGTGCTTATGTTACAAACATAAAAGTTAATGACAGGAATCGATCTCTTGCTAAATCCAACCATTTTACATTTACCTTTGGATGCAAATACTATTTAGCTCAAGAAGGTGGTGGCGACAAAAAATGGTTTCCAGGGAGGGTCCTAAGAAGCAAATCAAAATAATTAATCGCTTTGAATGGCAATAAATAAGATCTGGAAATATGAATTGTGGATGCAGTCACTTACTTAAGGTTCAATCCAGGTTTTCCAGTGAGGTTATTTGGAACTTGACCAGTCAGATTATTGTTTTGTAAGAAACTGAAAGACAAGGAACCAAGTCAGGTAAACCAAAAAATCAAATCAGGGTAGTCAACTCATTATTCGATTATACTATACAAATGAACAAGCATTTCAAATGAAAATCCAATTGTTTGGCCGTTTGATGCCATTGTATATGCATATAATTGTAAAGATTCTAAGAATTTTAATAAGATGACATATCTGCCAAAACAAAACAAAACAAAACAAAAACAAAAAATGCTAGCAATCTAAGTTTGAACTAGAGAACGTATAGAACACGCGCGCGCACACACACACACATATATATGCACATAAACTAAAGAGGAAGGAAAATGGATAATAATATAAACCAACTTAACCAGATGTTGATAAATGAGCAAAATGTACCACATGTATTCATGTAAATCCAAATCATGATGGAAACAACTACATCGTATATACAAAACAAGGGCTATTAAATATAAAGCAATTGTATCCCACCCAAACACCCCAACACCAAGCACGATAATATGGCAATCATATGATGTTCACGTGAAATTTATGACTCAACAGACAAGAAAAATATCATTCTGATATAGGTGAGGCCTCATGTGCTCTCATGCTCTCCTGATGTAGCGAGTCATGGTAGAAGTCCACCAGCTCAATGTTTACTGACTGGTGCTATCACATGTTGGTTTGAGATATGATAAACGGCAGTGAAGGCATGCTTCTAAAGAACGGGTTGTGATGAAGCACTGAGGTTGAGTAGTGGTTAATTTATGAGAGAGGTTCAAGGGAGTTTCATTGGGATGTTGGAAGTTCGAACGTAGGCTTTCCCAATGTAGTTTGCAGTCTCCTATTTGATAGTGGAACTTCTCTGACCAGATTGCTCATGAATATGGCCCCAAAGTAAGCAAAGCACCTAGATCATGTTTCTTGTGATTGTGGGATTGGTTTTCTTTGTTATTCCCAAATCCCTCCATAAGTTTGGAGAAATAAAGGTTTTGAAAAACCCAAAAGTTCACACCACTCAGAAAAAAGGATTTTCAAAATGTTGTTTGGAAAAACATCCAAGTTTTGAAAAACCTCAGTTTCAAAGCTGCAAATGATCAAGAGTAGCATTACGAAAAATTTACTGCCAGAACCAACGGGTTTCTGTAATGGCTGTTATAACTTCAAAGAACAAGAATAAGCACAGTGCAATAATAAGCACACAGTAGCACCAATGGCTCAAATGGAACAATATTGATTGCAATATGATAAATATGGGGATAATTAAATGAGACATAATAAAATAGTAAAACCAGAATAATCTGCATACAGATGTTGATAAGGGAGGCCCAAAAGCACATGTATTGCCTTATAAGAGAAGAACTTACATTTCACGCAAGGTTTCAATGTCTGCCAGTGATTGGGGAATCTCTCCACTGAATTGATTGTCTTCCAAATGCCTTCAACAAAATGACAGCAGCAAATTATACAAGACATAATCTGAATTCCATGAAGCAAAATGCATGAAAAGATAGTGCCACAGTTCCAACAATTCAAATAATGAAATCCACACAAACGAACCGTGCTATATAATCAACCCCCCGAAATGCATATTGATTTTGTCATCACACTACAAGAATTAGATATTATACATTTTATGTTATTGGAACCCATGTCACCATCCTATAAGGTGTCTCATAAGCAAACATTTATTTATGCAACCATGTCATTGCGAGCACAACCAAAATTGATGGCAGTAGAACAGAAGGGATACTAACTTACAATGTCTCCAGCCTCTTTAATGTACTGAGATCAGGAATAGGACCCGAAAAACTGTTGTTCCCAAGCCAGCTGTCAATAGCAAAAGATCATCAATCAACAAACCTTCATAGCTATATTATATGCACCCAAGAAATTAGTTTCTGAGAACCTACATGCCAGTCAATGCAGTCAAATTGGCAATACTAGGTGATAGTGATCCTGAAAGACCCATACTTGACAGGTTTCTGGGAACAGGGGGAAAAAAGTAATAGAGTAAGTTGAGTAAAAACACGAGCAGTACAAAATGCAGAATAGACAACAAATTGTTATGTTATAAAAAGTCCTAACTCACAAAGCAATCACACGAATTCGGGCTCCATCAGAGCAAGTAACTCCGGTCCACGAGTACTGACGGGGCAAACAAGGATCACCACTCCAATCAAGTGGATAGTTCTGGAAACTATTCCTCACTCTTTCCAAAGCAATTACTGCACAAACATATGCAATTCCAATTAAGGAATGGATGGTATCATTGAGAATGAATAATTCCAACTATATTGAAAGAATGACAGAGGGAGTGGAAAGAGATGGATACACCTGGAACCTTTTCCTGGCTGAATACACATCAACTTTCTAGGAGGGGGACTCTTAAATATATGAGGTTACCGTGCCCATCTATTTGGGGCATTAACTTGATAGGCCACTACTTGGATAAGCCATAGTAAAAGCCCTGGGCACAGGTGATTTCCCGTCCAATGTGATGCTTAGAATGTTATTAAATCATCAGTTTCCATCATAAAGGACAGAATTTGTTCCAAATAATTTAAGAGAAGGCCTAGAGATCTTCCAGGAAAAGATACCAGGGCGGTTGCCCAGGACAAAAAAGTAGGTTTTAGGGAACCAAACCATCTCGTGTAATGGTTCTTCCTCCAAGGGACAGCACATCGAAAATCTCCCCGGCATTGATCAAAGGAGCGACATCAGATCCAGCAGCAGGTGTTAAAGTTATCTTTGTAAGACCAGAAAGAAGCCACCGGGTTGCAAATACGACAACACCAGCTGGAGTTGCATTCAGATTAGGATAATATGTCACATCATTTATGCTTATGTTAAAAACCCTAGAGCTCCCCGATGATGAATTACGATTATCCGCACAGTATAGAGCAATGTAGTATGTCGAGTTTGGAAGGTATACAGGAGGCCAGTGCAACTCCATGGGTGCTGGTTGACCAGTTGTTAGCTCTGTTTCAAATATCTTCGAAGGAGGGAGATTCCAGAACCCGGAAACATTCACATTTGTGATGCTTGCTGTTGTAGGATTATTTTCTCCAAATGACTCCCAGTAACGATCAAATTGATCATGGGGATATCTGGTGGTTCAAAATACTCATATTAGCTAATTAAAGAGGAAACTATGCATTTAACTAAATCTAAATTGAATATTATTAAGATGATGAAACATATCGTGGTTACAACTTATAATTAAAACATAAGTAGATTAAACATTCAATGAATTCGACACCAGCCATATACTTCTTTTCCTGTAATTAGAAATTCTGACCTTAATAACTGAAGGGGAAGAAATTTTAATTTCTTGTTCTTTGAGTTACTAGTTTTCCATCATCTCTTTGTTGTGTGTTCGCTTAATTTCCACACCGCAAATAATATAATTAGTAGGAAAAACAAAACAACTACCCATAGAACCATGAAAAACTCTGACTGCGCCCCAAAAAACAAACACGCTACTTACAAATTAGTCGCAAATTAATCGAGTAATAACAACACAAACTAAAGGGTGAGAATCTAAGCTAATAAGCTAAGGGAGCATTATCTAAAACTACAGCTTCTAAGCTAATAAGCTAAGGGAAAATTATCCAAAACTGCTACTTCTACCAAAATATGGATCAAATTGGGGCAAATTGCTAAATCCTCAAATTCAAACAAGAAGAATATTATTTAAAAAAAAAAAAACGAAATTATATAAAGAGATCGTATATTATGAAATTTACTGGCAGTTCCACAATAAGAAAATGCTAACCCAAGTGTCCTGACTTACTGAATTATCGGTCCGATGTATCCAAAACTATGCCTCGCAACCAAGCTCAGACCATGGTTGTCAAAATCTGTCGAATTGTACAGTGAATCACCCAAAAGCACAAACTCTAAAGCCGATATAAAAGGGTCTGAATCCGTATACGTATTGGCAGCAACACAGACACTCATCGTCTTCCCTCCAGCGACAAAAACCCCCTCATAGTAAGACGACATCTCTCTACCATAATCCTCTGTTGTATTCACCACACTCCAGAATGTCCCGTCCACAATCTGATCAAACACCGGCGGCGAATTACGGCCCTTAACTCCTCCATAGAAGTACGTCGTCCGTACCATGTACTTCCCGGTGCGAAACACGGGAACAACGTAGCAGAATTTCCGGCGAGCTCCGTCGCCGAGAGGGAAAGATCGGACGGTGGATAGAATAGGAACGAGGCCTGGTGTTGTTAGGACTTTGGGGGTTCCGGCGGAGACAAAAGCGGAGTCCGCGAGCCATTGTCGGCCGTCGAACACGGAAGGAACGATGGCGCCGCAATCAATCAATATACCTGAAAATAAGAGAGATAATTAGAGAGAGAAATGAATATTGAGATTGAAAGATAATGGAGAGTGGTGTACCTTTGGGGGGTTGGGGTTGAGAGAGTGAGGGGATTAGGAGAAAGAAGAAGAAGATGAGAAGAGAGAGAAACGACATGGTTGAAGAAAATGAGAGATTGACATACGAAGTGAAACAGGGATTTAAGACAGATAGGGGGGGGGGGGCTGGAGTTGAATGGGTCGTTGTTGAGTCATGCAAGCAACGAATAGAAGTGGAGAGAGAGAGAGGTGAAGTTGGAGTAGAGGAAAGAATTTTAATGAGGGAGGGACGGAGAGGAATTGACGCGGGAAAACCAGGTCAGCGGCGGCAGTTGGGTGCTTTTTGGGTTGCGTTAGGTACTTGTTTAAATGGCGCCGTTACTGCCAGCGAGTTTTGGGAGCTGTTTGTTTGGAGAACCTTAAAATGGGCTAGTCGTTACAAAGTTATCTTCTGGATCATGTTTGGATCTATTTAGAAATTATATACAACAAGGCTAGGTTATTTCCATTCTTTTAATGTTATTTATTTTTAAATAAATTATTTTATTGATAATTTAAAAATTATATTTATATTTATAATATTATTATATTTTGCTGAAACATGAGCTTTGATTCAGTGGTCTATCTCTTTCATTTTATGAAATAAGGTTTTAGATTTTATTTTTCATAAATGAGAATTGGCCCATTTATTGTTTCCCTCCTAACAACTAACCACTAATCCTACTATATCGTTAGGCAAAAAATATATATATATTTGAACTGACCTTACTGTGAGATAAGTTTGGAATTAATGAAAATTGAATCATTAACATGTTATAATGTAAAGGATATATATTCATAAATTTCTTGACTTATATATATATATATATATAGAGAGAGAGAGAGAGAAGAGAGAGAGAGAGAGAGAGAAAGAATAATGATGTAGTCAGTTAAACACTTATGGACATTGGATTATCTTATCACTTAAAAAAGCCTCCATTTATGAGATGATCCAACGGTCATAAATTTTAGTCAATGTAGATCTAAGTCAACAATAATTGACTAGATCATTTCACTGTATATATATATTCCATGATAAAACTTTTGATATTTAACTATTCACAATTTCAACTAAGTTTGGGACCAAATACCAAAATAGGTCAGTAATTAATTAAATTATGATGACTATAATGTTTGTGGATTTTTTCGCATGGGCTGCCACGCTTGGAGCGAGAGCCCAACAAGTTGAAAAGGCCATATTCTTATATTAGCTTCCTGAAGAAGTAACTGGTGGGCCATTTGCAATAGGCCAGGTGGCTCGCTGGTTGTGGCGGACATTCACACCTGCCGGAATAAGCGTATATCCTAAGATCCCAATTGGGAGAGTGACACCTCTCTCTCTCCATCCCTCCTACCCTTGGGAGAGTGACACCTTAATGAACCACTTAAAACGGTTGTTTACCACTAAATCATTGTTGTTCTGATTTAAATTTTGAGGATTGGCCCACCTTAACAACCCAAATTGATGGGAGACTGCATGAGGGTCTTAATAGTATCCCTAGCTGCGATGGAATCAAGAAAGCTATGTTTAGCCTTAAGCCTGACAAAGCTCCGGATCCTAATGGTTTCCGCCCCATATTCTTCCAAAATTGTTGTGACATTGTGGGCAAGCCTGTTTGTACGATCATCCAATACATCTTCACCACTAGTAGGGTGGGTGCCTGAGAACCCGAATAACATTTTGGTTTGCTTGATTCCCAAAGTTGATCTAAGACAGATAAGTTTGTGCAATTCTGTCTACAGAGTGGTTTCCAAAATCATTTTTAACCATCTTAAGCCTCTCCTAAGTGACCTTATCAGTCCCACTCAAACCAGTTTATTTCGGGGCGTCGTGGGATTGATAACGCCATCATCCTACAGGAAATTGTCCATACCATGCTTAAGAAAAAGGGGTAGGGGGTTGTGGCTATCAAGATTGACCTCAAAAAAGAGTATGATAGTCTAGAGTGGAGTTTCATTACCAAAACTCTCGATAGATTTAATTTTTCCCCTCTTTTAATTAAGTTGATTATGTCTTGCGTCTCCGGTGTTAGAACTTCTATCCTCACTAATGGGGAAGTGACAGATTCTTTTATTCCTAGTCATGGCCTACGACAAGGAGACCCCCTCTCACCTTACATTTGTATTATGTGTATGGAATTTCTCGCTCTTGCTGTTATGGGTAGTCGGGCGGATAATAATTGAAACTTGATGAGTGCCTCTAGGGGAGGCCCTGGCTTCAATCATCTTTTTTTTGCTGATGATCAGATTCTGTTTGCTAGAGCCGAGGTCAAGGATAGCCCTTATCATCAAGAACATTTTGGAGTCCTTTTGTGTTTTTTTTGGGTTATAAAATCAATAATGCAAAGTCCCCTATTTTCTTTTCTTTGAATAATTTAACTCACACCAAAAACTTGATCTGCGAAAATCTTCAAATAAAATCCACCCTTGATTTGGAAAGATATCTTAGGGCCTGTTTACTTCATGAAAATTTTCACAATTTTCATTTTCATTTTCATTTTCAATAAAAACAGAACGGCCTAAAAAACGCGTTTACTTGTAAAAAATGAAAACTATTTTCAAGAAAATGAATTCAATTTTTAAGAAAATGCGAAAACATCAAAAAGACGTTTTTTGTATTTTCACAAAAACTGAAAATAAGGATTATATCGTGGCAATGCTTATAAACATGGAAAAAAAAATATGTAGACCAACTGTAAAACCAAAAAATGAAAATAATAAAACATATAGAAATAATATATAGTTTTAGTAAACACATTTACATCATTTTTAGATTTTGAAAACAGTTTTCATTTTTGCAAAGTAAACGCATTCTCTAAATTTTGAAAATTGAAAATGAAAACCATTTTTTAAAAATTTTCATAGAAAATGAAAATTGTGAAAATTTTCATGAAGTAAATAGGCCCTTAGTTTCCCTATTTTTTGTCTCTAGGAAGACCAAAGAGTGCTTTCGTTTCATTGAGGAAAAAGTTAGTAAAAAGCTAGCAGCTTGCTATCCCTAGCTGGTAGAACCACTTTAGGGCATCCGCAATGCACACTTTTAAAAGCGTGTTAGTGTCAAACTTAGAGCAGCAGCTCGCTTTAGTTGCTCAAATGTACACTTTAAAGGGCCATTTAAAGTTGTTAGACTTCAAGTTGCTCTTTAACTATGGCAATTAGTTTGAAGGATGATTTGACATATTTTTTTCTTTTTTTATTTTACTCATCAAATCCACGATGGACATCTTCGCGTTGGGATCCTCTACTTGCATCCTTTTATACTTGCATCTATTAGCATTTAATTATCATGCTGACACGTCATTTTTTACCATATCCAACTGCTGATAATAACTATTGCACCAAAACGACACACCAAGGGCCATTTCATTGGGCTGACGGGCCTAAGCTCTGTTTGGTCTATTTTTGTTTTGATCCTTAAGCATTTTTCTCAAGTTAAAATAAATAAATAAATAAATTCAAAAATCAAAATATGCCTAGACTGTACTATACTGTGTGTGTATATATATATATATTCCTATTTTTTTCCCTTTTGTTTATTTTGTCTTTAATTATGCTTTTGTTTAGTTATCATGCTTAAGCGTTGGGATAAAAGGAAATAAATAAAAGGGAAAAAATAGAAATATATATATATATACACACACACAATACAGTCTAGGCGTATTTTGATTTTTGATTTTTGATTTTTATTTTTTTACTTGAGCAGTAAGCTGAAAATGCTTAAGCATTAAAACAAAAATAGACCAAACAGGGCTTAGACTCGTCAGCCCTATGAAACAGCCCTTGGTGTGTCGTTCTGGTGCAAGAGTTATTCTCAGCTGTTAGATGTGGTAAAAAATGATGTGTCAGCGTGATAATTAAACGCTAGTAGATGCAAATATTCAAGGATGCAAGTAGAGGATCCCACCAATGCGACATCTTCTCGTATTCTTTTGAAAAAACAATGTACCATACCAGAGTGGTATAAATTTATTAATTGAAGTGTTACTTTAATATGTGCATTGGAGTATACATACAGGTAAGATTAAGTGTGCAAGTTAAAGAATGAAAATGTGAACACATGTCACATAGGCAATGGAGATGACGTGGCAAACTTTAGCCATTTAAAGGCTCTCCGCTGGAGATGCTCTTAGTGACATCTCTCCTTAATTCCATCCCATCCTATTACATTCAATCCCTTTCCCTCCCGGTTTCACAGTAAATCTTTCGGTATAAAATTAGAAATTCCATCCAATCTCATACGGATTTATATAATCTATAATGAAATAAGGCGGATTGATAACAGGATCCACATATTTCCATGTGAGTTCACAAAATTTTTATTAATGGAATTTTCAATATTTATTATGCAAAAAAAAAAATACAATTTTATTTTCCAACTGTTGATAGTTGATACTGCTGCTGCTTCCTTCATTGGATTCCTTAACTAGATTGCAATTGACATACTTTGGACAAAGACAGAGGAAATTGTCTTTTTCATTTAGTGGGCCGATCGGTAATGGTGGTTGATTCTCTAAACTTCGGTTATCAAAGCTGTGGGTCCGATTCTCTTTCCATATATTTATTTGTACGGTTGTACCCTTGCCCATGTGACTTTTTAAAATATATATATATATATATAATTTTCATATAAAATCGTCAATTTTAATAAATTAATATATTAATATATTTTTATGTAATTAAATTTAAAATTTATTAAATATGTGATACTAGAGTAAGAATATGTCACAATTTTTCATAGTGATATATGAAAAAAATCGACCGTTGGATCATTGTAATTTTTGGCGAATATGAAATTGTTAAGCAGATCATCAAATCCAATGGTCAGTTTTTTAAAATATGCTCTACATTTGACCTTATTAAAATCATCTTATTCAATTTTGTGTAAAGAACAATTTATAATAGCATCTATTTTTTATATATATATATATATATTCCAACAGTTAAAATTTCAAAATATGCATTCTACAATCAATTATAAACTTTGACTTTTGTATGTGTTGATTATGTATTGATAGGATCAATTTTGTACACGAGTATAGTATATATATTGGTTAAACGGTCCATGTAGGATTACTCGGGTTTTTTTCACCAAAACGAAGTACACTATGCACCCGTGTAATTCACCAATTCACGTCTCTGACTCTTCGCGTCGCCACGTGCATGAGTCGGCTGCTGAATTGGTTCTCTCTAATGCGGAGATGATGCATCCCACTGGTTTGACTCTTCTTTGTACAGTTTCTCATTTTAACTTTTTTGAAATTTTATTCCGGCTTCAAATGCAGGTCACGTTTGGATTAAAATATGTGCTCTTACAGTCAGTAATCATCAAGAAATTTTCAGTGATATAGTGACATATTACTATTAGTTGACGCGGTGACATTGATTAGTAAAATTATTTTAAAATGCTCATAAAATATTAATAAGACTATTTAAGTAATTTTAAGGGTGGGTTATTTACAGCCCACCATTTTACTAAAGGCAATCAATTTAAAATTTTTATTTGGTCTATTTTACCCATTTCTAACTACAGCCCACTAATCTTTAGGCAACCCATTATTATAAAAAACAAAAGTTTTAATATACCATAAATGCCCCAAGTCTAAATACAACCCATTACTCTCAATTCTCTTAATCACCAAGCTCTTCAAAACAACAAAATCTTATTCTTCTTCATGTTCTTCTACTTCCACCGCCATCAAACGCTACCACTGCAGCCATGACAACAAAAGACTGCGGCAACCACAGCGACAAACACAAAAAAAAAAACATCAGCTCCCAATACCCCCAACTAAAACATATTACCCTAAAACTCTCATTTTAGGTTTGTTTGTATATTATTGGTAAACATTATATTTGGATTAAACATGCTTCAAAACATGAAAAGTAGAACTCTATAACCATTGTGGTGTGATGGTGTTAAGAAAAAAACTCATATTTCGGTCGGAAAATAGAAAAAAAAAATGTTCGTGTTCACATTCGGCCTGGTAAGGCCGAATATTAAGCTTTAGTATTCGATATGCCAACACCGAATGTTATGCTTTAGTATTCGGTGAGCCAACACCGAATATGAAGCTTTAATATTCGGTAAGCTAATGCCGAATATATAATTGCTGAATATTAAACCTACATATTTGGCACTATCTTACCGAATATTAAAGCTTCATATTCGATGTTGGCCTACCCAATATTAAAGCTTCACATTCGGTGTTACCAGGCCGAATGCGAATACGGACACAGTTATTTTTTTATTTTTTATATATATTTTTCGATAGAGATATGAGTTTTTTTGTAACACTATCTCACCATAATGGTTACAGAGTGCTACTTTTCATATTTTGAAGCATGTTTAATTTAAATATAATGTTTACCAATAACATACAAACAAACCTAAGACAAAAGTATTGGGGGTAATATGTTTTAGGTTTGGTATTGGAGTAATATGGTGTTGGGGGTAATATGGGTTGCTTATAGTATTTATATTATGTAATGGGTTGTCTTTAGTAAAGGGTAAAATGAGTATATTTAATTAAAATTTTATTGTGCTGCCTTTAGTAAAAATACAAATGGGTGGGTTGTATTTAGAAAATGGGTTGCCTTTAGTAAAAGGTGAGCTGTAAATAGCCCCACCCTAATTTTAATTCATAATTAACTTAAAATATATAAAAAATTTAAAACTGTTTACTTTGCGAAAATTTTTACAATTTTTATTTTCAGTTAAAATTTTTTAAAAACAGTTTTCATTTTCAGTTTTAAAAGTTTAGAAAATGTGTTTTCTTTTCAAAAATTAAAACTGTTTTAAAAAATATAAAAATAGTGTAAATGCATTTACTAAAACTATATATTATCTTTATATGTTTTATTGTTTTATTTTTTGGCTTTATAGTTGGTCTACATATTTTTTTTATATGTTTATTATAAGCATTGCCACGATATAATCCTTATTTTTAGTTTTCGTGAAAATACAAAAAACGTCTTCATGATGTTTTAACATTTTCTTAAAAACTGAATTCATTTTCTTGAAATAGTTTTCATTTTTTACAAATAAACACATTTTTTAGGCCGTTTTATGTTTTTATTGAAAATAAAAATGAAAATCACGAAGTAAATATGCCCTAAATAGCTATATTCTTATAGAAAAAATATTAGAATTTGTTATTGATGAGTAGTATTTTTCCTATATGAAGATGAATTCTATATTATATGAGATGGGTGTCATGTATTTTTATGTGAAATAAATGGTATATTAATCAAGAGAGAGGAAAAAAACTAATAACATTGCAATTTTGAAGCTTTTTTCCTTTTTTTTTTTTTTTTTCTGAGAGAGGATATTAACCTATGCTGATATACCACCTATAATAGGAATGAAATAAAAGAGCCAAATCACATAATCAAACCAAACTAAATCTAAAAACTAGTTCGATCCGATTTGCTCCCACCTATAGTTTGGTTTAATTTACTCATTTCTACAATTTGGTATGATTTGTTCATGTTTACAATTCTGTAGCTTATTCAATATGAAATCTTTTTTTTATTTTTTTGAAAATAAAAAGCTGTGCGAACTTGACCAAATCATGGACACTCAATTTATTTGATTTGATTTTCACTCCATCACTGTTTGATTATGTTCAAAAAATTTATAAATTGCAAAGTTTTAAACCTTCGAATTGGTCAAGCCCAACCATTTACACATCTAACCTATTTTCCCATGCGACATATCCCAATTTATAATTAAATGAGTAAAATTGACCCGACTTATATAAGCACGACTTATATAGATGACACACCACCAACAATGGTAAATGCTAATCCAATCTGCAGATAAGCGAGCAAGTGGACCCACACCCACTGACCCGGCACAAGCACTCAATATTTTTTCTAATACTTTTTCTGGCGGGAGCGCACGATAGCCCATTTTTATCGTATAAATAAGAGGGGGGTGGACTTCACCACTTCACCCACGCCCCAGTTATTAACAGCTTTCAGAACCGGAAATTATGTGGACCGTGTAGACCCGACACGTTTCATTTCAGTCACCAGCAAGGAAAAGAAAATCAAAAAGAAAAGTGAACGCATATATATATATATATATATTTATTTATCCTCTTCCGAAAATACCCTTCGATCTATCTTCTGTTCAAAATTGAGTTCTTCATTTCTGATCGGTCTCTCTCGGTCCTTTTCCTTTCTTCATGGAGCTCCAGCGGCGCCCAGATCAGAACCTCCCAGAGAGGAAGGGACAAAAACGGAAATTGGAGGAAGAAGTGGATGAAGAACGAGAGATCTCTATCCCGTCCGGTGATGCCCGGCAAGCGCTATTGTGCGAGGTGAGTGCGCAGGTTACTATCCTTAACTCCACCTTCTCTTGGAAAGAAGCCGATCGAGCCGCGGCTAAACGAGCCACTCACGTTCTCGCGGAGCTTGCAAAGAATGGTAAACTTAGAAACCTCTCCGATCTCGTCCTTTTTTCTTTACAATTATTCATAAATATAGGCTCTGTGATTCTAGGGTTTATTATATGCGTGTGGAGTTGAGAATTGTGCTTCATGTTTGGATTTGCAGAAGAAGTTGTGAACGTTATCGTCGACGGTGGTGCTGTACCGGCTCTGGTGAAGCATCTTCAGGGGCCGCCGCATGCGAGTGAAAATGATCGTGGTTCGAAGCCATGCGAGCACGAGGTCGAGAAAGGGAGCGCTTTTGCCCTTGGGCTTCTTGCTGTAAAGGTCATTTGATTATATTTCTATTGTTTCACATTTATTTCCAAATTGAAGTACAAGTTTCTCTGTTACAGTTCGCAAAATTCGATATCTTAAAACTTTAGTTAAATTTTTGATGCGGTAATCTAGTGAAATGGAGTTATCTTTATTAAACAACTCTGTAATTCTTTGTATGCCAATAGGAGCTGGAAATTATAGATCAAAGAATTGTTAGGACTTCAAACATTGAGTCTTATTGGTATTGTAAAAATTAGAAAGTATAACGAACAATTCTTGTCTTGTGCAGCTGAAAGATAGCGATGAAAAAAAGGGTACTACGACTGTATCCGCTTTTGATTGTCCGTATTACACGGAATGAGATGCTCGTGAAAATATTCTTTCATGTCATATATGTTATAATAGTACTTGTCTACTGCAATTTATTGTTTCTGGCATTAAAAGTATTTAATATGTCCAAAGTTCGATCAAAGTATGACTTGTAATGACACATAAATATGGGGAAGGAATTGTAATAAATTCGATCGGTGCTAGTTAATTAGAAGAGATCCAAGAAAGGAAAAAACAAAACAAAACAAAAGCTATAAATTCCTGTCGATTTGTTTCCTCTTATTACGGTGATATATAGCAAATATAACAGAGCTAATTAAGTTTTAGTGGTGATTAGACTCCAGGACTGAAGAAATCACCAAGGAGAAGGTAATTTTAGTAGTGCTTAAAACTAATTTGCAACTCTGAATTTGGATGAAGTAGTTGCCAACGGCAATTCTAGTGACTTGGGGCTTAGTTAAATGTAGTTTTTAGTAAATTGTAAAGTATCAAGTATTAACTGAGGTTTAGTTACTAAAGCCGACAGGGACGGGATTGTTAATGGAGTCTACATTCTGCTCGGAGTCTAAAATCTGCTTGTGATGAACTAAATAATTGCCCAAAATAAAATGGTGAAACCTCTATAGCTTTATTGACCATTAAAAACAATATCAACTTTATCTAACATGGTCCTTGGAAAGAAATAGGAGAATAAGAAAAGTAGGTGCAATTTCCATTTTACTAAAACTATCTATGAAAAGTCAAAGACCTGAAAAACATGCTAGTTTAATGTAGAAGAATATTTTAATGTCCAATAGTAGAGTTATATTGTGATTTGCAAATAAACAGATTTATGCATAAAGGGGGATGTTGGTAGACGGTAAGCAGTCCCAAATAAACTTTCATTTTAGGAGAGAGGATTGCCACGTGTTCCCAAATTAGGATGCCATGTATAGGCTCCTAATTGAATATTTGGGCACTGTTAACAAAGGGAAGAAGGCATCGCAGAAATGCCACCATTTATTTGTTTATTTGGTCCGGATTGAGAATTTACAGGACTTTGCCATTGTGATGTCACACTATTACGTTAATAATGACAACGGTAATTGGGGTAGATGCGTATTTTTTGGTGGGCTATGATTCAAAACCATTTAATGCATCAAGTCAGAATTGTAAGAATTTGTGACTTTTCCATATGTACTATTATGCTAATAGTGATAATGGTGGATATAAAAGAAAGGCTTCTGTTTGGGTGGGCAGTTTTTTTTTCTCCATTTCACGTATTGCGTCAGGACTGTTAGAATTTTTGTGACTTTGCCATATCTGATGGCTTGCAAATAGTGACAGTGGTGGATAGGGTAAGAAGCTTCTCTTGTATGGTTACTCTCTTCCATTTAATTAATTGGAGTAGATGCATTCTGCCTGGTTGTATGTGGTGTGGCCTCAGCATGTTATTATGTCTGTTTTGGGGATAAAGTTGTGAGCTCTTGTTAATGATGGCTGACTTGGCAGATGCTTAGTGATTTTACATGCCCCTTATATTTGTTAGCTGTTGACTGACTTGCACACCAAAACCAAGTCTAAATCATGGTGAGGAAGAAGAAGAAGACGAAGAAGGTTTTAATTTTTGGTGTTACTAGTTTTGTTATTCTCCCTTAATCTTTGTCCCGTATGACTTTGCCTGCTATACTTGCAAATCTGTTTGGTTTGAAGGCATTTGAGGCTCGAATGTTTCTCATGGAATGCAGTTACTTTACATTTAATTGCTAAGCCTGTTGTTAATTTTTGTTGTCTTCTGTGTTAACAGCCAGAGCATCAACAACTCATAGTTGACAATGGTGCCTTGTCTCATCTTGTGGCTCTGTTAAAGAGGCACAAGGATAGTTCTAGTTCTCGAGCTGTCAATAGTGTCATTCGAAGAGCAGCTGATGCAATCACTAACCTTGCTCATGAGAATAGCAGCATTAAAACCCGTGTCAGGTTTGCTTTTTTCTAATCACCTTAATTTCAAGTTTCATATCTAGCTCCATATTCTTTTTATTGTCATCTTGACTTTGATATTCAGGATGGAAGGTGGGATTCCTCCTCTTGTTGAGCTGCTTGAATTTACTGATACAAAGGTACAAAGAGCAGCTGCTGGGGCACTGCGAACCCTGGCGTTCAAAAATGATGAAAATAAGAATCAGGTAATTTGCCTCTTTAGCAAAGTTGGAATTTTCCAAGAACGGTTTGAACATGAGTAATTAATACAAATATTATGCATTTGCAGATTGTGGAGTGCAATGCTCTTCCTACCTTGATTCTAATGCTTCGATCTGAGGATGCTGTTATACATTATGAAGCGGTAGGATCTTATTAGAATGTAGCTTGTGTTATTACCTATGGGACATTTCATGAATTTCGAGTTTGGCCTTTGTGCGCTTCCTATTATCTGCATCCTCAAATGAAATTTCATGGATTTCAGGTAGGTGTTATTGGAAACCTGGTACACTCATCCCCCAACATAAAGAAAGAAGTTCTCCTTGCTGGAGCTTTACAACCTGTTATTGGATTACTAAGGTAGTATTTTCCCACTTGGTTTATCGAGATTGAGTTTTTTCTTGTTATTTCAATGTAGCTGTTACCGTGCACCACAAGTTCACAAGTTATCCATTAAAAAGCTGTTGTTATCGCATTTTCTTAACTTTATATCTTGGATAACAGTTCCTGCTGCTCTGAGAGCCAAAGGGAGGCAGCTTTGTTACTTGGACAATTTGCCGCAACTGATTCAGATTGCAAGGTGGATTAAAGACTTCCTGCTTTTCTTTATTTATCTTGACTAGAATTGAGGAATTTTTTTTATATGCTCTGTTTGGTTCCTAATATAGGGGAAAGCAAAGAAAATATGGAACCTCCTACTTTTTTGGCTTGTTATATGTTTCCAAGTTTCCTTTTGTTTTCCTCTATCTTCCTGGCAGTTTAGCAAAACATTAGTGTTTTCACAATGATTTTTCCAGAATAAGTGTTATGCAAGCAGATCCTTTGCCTTCATCTTCTCAACCCTCCTAAGTTTTACATTAGTTTCTGTTTGGTTTTCTTTTCATTACCCTTTCCTTTTATTTTCGTTTCTGAAAGTGAGGTTATTGCAGGTGCACATTGTACAGAGGGGTGCTGTCCGTCCTTTGATTGAGATGCTTCAATCCTCAGATTTACAGCTGAGGGAAATGTCAGCCTTTGCATTGGGAAGATTGGCACAGGTAGTTATTTGTTTCTCTGTTGTTTCCTTTGTTCATATCACAATTCGCAAATACTATTTACATAAGATGACTGCTTCCATCTTACCAATGAGTGACCAATCCACCTGGCAATGATTGCATGGTTGGTACAATGAACTTACATTATCATGTTCGATCTATTTTCATGTTTTCATAGAAGGTTTAGTTTAAATTGACTGTGGAGATGAAGTCATTTTTAAACTTGAGTCGCATGGAATATATTTTACTGGCTCCTACAGTGGCAAGTTCTTCAGGTTTCTAATGGTACCTTAGACAGTATGGTACTACAAATATCAAATATGACAAATATTTATGGTTGTTTGCACAAATACATTTTGAGAGTTGAGACTCAAAATACGAGGTTGAGATGAATTATCATTTACAGGATGCACACAACCAAGCTGGTATTGCTCATACTGGTGGTTTATTGCCACTACTGAAGCTTCTTGATTCAAAAAATGGGTCTCTGCAACATAATGCTGCATTTGCACTTTATGGCCTGGCAGATAATCAGGTACAGTATCGTTTCATGAATCCTAATTGAATTTCAAAGAGGTTGATGTCCTTGACCTTTTTTTTTTTATAGCTGGAATTCATTTAGCACTATTTTAATGAATTTATTAAATTTATTCATTTTCTCCCATAGGATAATGTGTCCGATTTTATCAAGGTGGGAGGTGTTCAGAAACTGCAGGATGGAGAATTCATTGTCCAAGTATGCTTGTATCTTTATTTATCTTAAATGGTATTTGTTATTTCTAGGTTTTCACTAAGTGCTTTATGCAACTGGTACCATACTGCTACAAGTATATTATGTAATTGCTTGAATATCATTAATATTGATAAGAACTGGATATGTTCAATTGTTGTTTTATTGGATCTACCATTACCAATATAGTATTAATAAACGTACTTTCAGGCAACAAAAGATTGTGTAGCCAAGACATTAAAAAGATTAGAGGAGAAGATTCAAGGACGAGTGAGTATTTCTTATTTACCATTTACTCTCTCTCTCTCTCTCTCTCTCTCACTTCTGCAATACTTAGTGGATATTGTTGTACATTAAGTCTTTTCATGTTCAAACTTTGAGATTGTAATCCCTTATTATTTATTTTTTCACGTAGGTTTTGAACCATTTGTTATATCTGATGCGTGTAGCAGAGAGGAATGTTCAAAGACGAGTTGCTTTGGCTCTTGCTCATCTTTGTTCCCCAGATGACCAGAGAACAATATTCATTGATAACAATGGCACGTCGTATTATTTGTAATCTTTTCAAGCTATTTTAATGCACATAGTTTGGCAACTCATTTTGTTTATTATTTTCAAGCTGGTTTTTAGTTTCTTATTATACTTTAGTTCCATGCAGGATTGGAGATGCTTATTGGGCTTCTTGGTTCTACAAACCCAAAGCAGCAACTTGATGGTTCTGTGGCTTTGTTCAAGTTGGCTAACAAAGCCATGACTCTTTCTCCTATGGATGCAGCTCCTCCATCTCCAACACCCCAGGTGGGTTTCCTTTCTAAAGCGGGTTGGTGTTGTTCCATCCCATTTGTCATAATATAATTTCATTATAGTGTTTTATGGACATATATGAGGCAGACATGAATTTGCTATATAAATCATTCAAAAATTATTAAATTGTTGACCATGTGCGAAGAGTGCCACAATCCAAGTTAAAGGTGCTGTAAAGACAAGGGGAATATCAGAAAAGACATGGGTGGAGGTAGTCAGGGTAGTGAGAAAAGTTGTGTTGGTGCCAAGCTTGGAAAGTAAGGTCTGAGGTGGAGTGGATAGCAAATAATATTTGTGTAGGGCTCTGCTTAGTTGGAACAAAGGCTTTGTTGAGTCGAGTATTTTTTTTTTCTTGTTATTAAGTTCCATAAGAATTGGAGTATGAACTATCACCCTATATTTAAGTTTTATATAGTCCTTGTATTTATATTTTATACTATTGAAAGCAGTATATGCAGTGTTTTGTGGTAAATGTTGATGCCTCAAGTTTGAATATGCATTGTTTAGATGGTTACTTTGTGTGGCCTGGTATGGCTTGGAATCCCCAAAAATTGTCTTTATGGTGCCTATGTCCTCTTGTTGAGAAACAGATCTCGGTAAGTGTTGATGTCTTGATGATAGCTGCAGTTAATAACAGAATCGCTGCTATGTTAGACTAAAAAAATGGTAAAAAAAAAAAAAGACAAAAAAAA
>JAESVK010001304.1:3143338-3186536 GCA_017140935.1 Hamamelis virginiana
AAAAAAAAAAAAAAGCAGCAGCAGCAGCAGCAGCACCACCCTGTTCTCTCTTGCAATTCCGATTGACTAGATTTCCTTGTTCCTCAATTTGCTGAATCTTGACCTTAGTTCTTGGAGGGTCATTGCAATTTGTCTTTCAACTGTTCTTAGTACTTCTATGCATACCTTTCTGTTTTATAACATCAACTCGAGATTACTGTCTGATGGAACTGCTCACTGGCTTTTAAGAATTGGATGTTTGTAAATTTCATACTTATATCATCACTACTTTGCTGGTGAAACAGTAATTCAATTACTTAATGAAGTGAGAAATATCTGTACAGACTTGTTCAAATGCTTGATTTCAAGACTTGTTCAAATGCTTGATTTCTTTGCTTGATCAAATGGTTATATTGGTGCAGTAAAACATGCGTATTGCATTTTTTGTTTGTTGGTTTTCTACAGTCTAATTATTTTAACAATAAATTTTAGTTCAAAGTTTGCATTTGGTATGACAATTTGATGCCCTCATTACAAAACAATTCTTGCTGCAGATCTACTTGGGGGAGCGTTATGTAAACAATGCTACGTTGTCTGATGTTACCTTTCTTGTCGAAGGTTGTAAACCATTATTTTTCGATGCAAGTTCTGCTTACATAAATCCATAGTACTTGTGTTCTAGAGAAATAGTTAACTCATGTAATTGTTGCGATTCAAGTTTTTACTCACCTTCACTTTTCCTTCAGGTAGACGATTCTATGCACACCGCATTTGCCTACTTGCTTCTTCAGACGCATTCCGTGCAATGTTTGATGGTGGCTACCGGGTGAGTATTTGATAGTGATTTCATGTTGATTCTCTTTCTTTCTTTCTTTCTTTTTCCATAATTTTTCTTTGGGTGGGTGGGTGTCGGGCGGGTAAGACGTACTCAAGTTTCCTTTATGTCAGCCAAAGGAGCTATGTTGTCAAGCCCCTTGGTTCACAACTTAGATAAGCTATTATCCTTTATGTCTGATGACATGTTACACAATAGAAAGGATGGGCTGTATGGTGATATGCATATTTTAATTAATATCTGTTGACATGTTTTACAGGAGAAGGATGCAAGAGACATAGAGATTCCAAATATTCGATGGGAGGTTTTTCTGCTGATGATGAGGTTAAATGGCTTATATTTTGGGTCCCACAAAAACTCTGTTCCCAGTGTGCTTGGATGGTTGATTTTTTTTTTTTTTGGTTTTGGTTTTGTTCTTGTTTCTGTACAGATTCATATACACCGGATCAGTAGATATTACACTGGATATTGCACAAGATCTCCTTAGAGCCGCTGATCAGTATCTCTTGGAGGGACTTAAGCGTCTCTGCGAGTATACCATTGCACAGGTGAGCTATGAGGATTCTTCTTTATAATTATTTATTTTTTGTTTTTAAATGCCTGTGCGGATTTTAAATCTGAAGGTAGATGCCTGATACACTTCCATTTTTTATCTTAAGGATATATCATTGGAAAACGTTTCAAGCATGTATGAGCTTTCAGAAGCCTTCCATGCTATATCATTGAGGCACACATGCATTCTTTTTATCTTGGAGCAGTATGATAAATTGAGTGCTAGGCCCGGGTATGTGTTCTTCCCCACCTTGTCGTGCTCCAGCTCTTCTCTCTCTCTCTCTCTCTCTCTCTCGGCTGTATGAGTTAAACTATAGCTTTCACTATTTGCCTTTTCTACTCTGAAAAAGATTGAAGGAAAAGTCTGAAATATTTGGGACGCATGCAAAGTCTTAAGGGAGTAAATTTACTAGAATTGAATATTTATCATTTTATCTTGTGAAAATATTTAGTAATGGAACATGAGCTTTGGCTCAATGGTTCATGTGTCTCCCTTCTTGGGTTGAGGTTCCAGGTTCCATTCCTCATAGATGAGGTGCTTGGCCCATTTGTTGTTCCCTTCTCCATTAACAACTAACCACCAACTCTACTGATGTATATCTTCTGGCAAAAAAAAAAACATAGAAATGGGTGGGGTGTACATAGTTATTAGAGTGTGGAGAGTCTCTTCCCTTGATAGGCAGGAGCTGCTGTGAAAAATAAGTATTGTTAAAATCATAATGTTTTTCATGTTCAAGTCCTGCATATATAGCCGTGTGTGTTAATTATAGCTCCCTTTTTACTGGAAACGTGTACCAAAATTATACTATCATGTTTGATACATGTTAAAAAATACTGTGAAAGTCAATTTTAATACTTGCATGCTAAATTTTACTCGCAATTTAGAGAGCGGTGATGAAGCCTCCTTAAGCTTGTTAAAATGAATTATAATGAATTGAGCTCGCCACATTTCCACTGTCATTGGCTTACAATGTCACTAGGCTCAATCCTAGCCATGTTTTACTAAATGCTCTCGTCTTCATTATTTCAAAATGATGAGAGCGACCCTCTTACATAGTTACCAACTCTGATGGGAACTTGTTTCCATCACCTGCTGATTCTCTCTCTTGCCTTTTTAATTTATTTATTTGGCAGGCATTCAGATCTGATCCAGCGTATTATACCAGAGATCCGCAGTTACTTCTCTAAAGTACTTACTAAACCTAACCCACATTACTCGCGGCTGTAGCGGCCAGCACTTGATTTCTTGATCTCTAACTAGAATTGATGTACAGAGAGAGCGGTAGATGTTGTCGTCGTTGTTGAGAAAGTGGAAGAATCTAATTGTTTGATTGTAGTATGGCCCATTGTCTTTTTTTCCTGATACCAGAGTTCTATTGCTTGTAAACAAGTGTTGAGTTCCTTGGGTGGGTAACGCAGTTGTCTTAATATACTGTTGGGACCTATGACCTTCACCGACAATATCACTTGAGTCATTGCGACAGATATGTGTCTAAATGTATTCTTCCATGTCCCAGCTAGAAAGTGAATTGGCATCAAGTTAGTGATGAATCTTTTATTTGTTTCATTTGTGCATTGGTGAGGCTTCATCTATGTGGAGCTCCTTCAAAGGTTGTTATATGTCATTGAAATGTGTGGTTTCTGGCAGTCAAATATTCTTAATATATGCCATAAAAAATAGGGCAAATTACATTCTTCCTTGGAGGTTCGTTAAAAGTATTAGTGGGGTTTTCTTACATTTTTTAAAAATTATATTCCCGTTCTTAACTGTTTGTATATTATTAGAACCTTCCTTGATCAACTTGCTGTGAGTTCCAACTCTGATCACTAATAATTTCCTTTTGTTTTGTTATATTGTCGTCTTATCATCATATTCTCAGAACACAGAAAGGTACCATGCAGTGAAGTATTTATCTTGTACTTCGTTGTAGTAAAAATATGAATAGTATAAAATCTCTATTTCCTTCAATGCTACAAAGTACAAACAAATAAAAGACGAGTTGGGTCGATAATCTCTGGTTTTATTCCAAAATTCTCAAAGAAAGTAGAGTTGATACATGCATGCACGTGATTTGTCCACCTAATCTTCACTGGAGCCGGCCGGACCTTCAACAATTTCTGCTAAAGATAGAAAGGGTTTATTTATTTAATTTATTTGAAAATGGAAGAAGGAAGAGAAATCCTAGCCATCTTTTATCCGATTTCAAAAAGTTACACATATTAAGAAAATTCATTAATGCATTGATTTGTGATATTTTTTACATTTTCTTTCCAAAACTACTCTGCTTATATATTTGCTAATGTTTTAAAACTTGGACCGTTCATCGAATCGGAAAAGTTATTGGGTTAAGGGTCAACTGGTTCAACTGGATTGAACTGTGATGTCACCATGATGTCATAAATATATTAATTAATAATTAATAATTATTTATTATTTATTAAAAACCTTAAAAAATATATATATAAACAAATCCTATAAAAGATTAAAAGTTCTAATTTTTTTTAAGAAGTATCTCTATTCTTTATAAATTATAATCACACAATATGTCAATATGTCAATATCTCAACAATGCATAATGCTACTAACATAGTGCTAAAATACTAACATATATAATTCAAAAGTTCACCAACACATCAAGTTTGAAATCTCAATGCTGTGAACTATCAACTATGAAGCACTATGGCATAATCAGTTAATCACATACCAATAATCCAATATAACATATCAATTCAATGATTCACATCATAAATGATATTCACATTTCAACAAGTTTTAATATATTAGCCAAATTCTTCAAAGATTAAGTTATAATAACATATCTTACTAATGCTTTAAACTTTGAAGCCCACTCTTTAGAAAATATTCCAAACCTTCTAATCTTCAATCCTTTTAATTTATGCTCTCATCAATGTTAAACCTGTAAAATATACAGTATATAGTATAAACATTAAATTCAAAGTCCCATAAGCCTACGAGAAATAAGAAGAAGAAGAAAAAAAAAAAAAAAAAAAAACCAAACAATAAGAAAGGCTAAATCCTTAAACCATGTTTATCAATCATCCTATTAGAATTTATTATTTTATAACTAGTGCACCACAAGAGACAAATTCGAATATGAAGAAAACATTACATAAATTTAAAGTTAAAAACATCCACACATAAACCATTGTCCAAACTTTAAACCACAAGACATATAATTTAAAAAATCAATGCAATATCTCCATCATCTTATTATAATTTTTGGGCTACACTCTTGCTCTTGGTAGGTCTCCATCATTAAGTTCAATACCAAAATTCTCATAACCAAATGCTCCAAAATCTATCCCCTCTTGAATCTCAAATGCCTCAGTTTCAACAACATCATCTAAAAAAATCATAACAAGAATTTGTAAGTTATAATTCTACAAGTATGTAACCAAACTATTATTTTTAAATATTGAGGAAATAACTTTTTAACTTTTTCACCAACCTTCTCATGGACGGCGGCATTGCCGCTCACTTCTTGGGGTAGATCCTTCTTTATAAAGCATTTGTTCTAATTCATTGTAATCAAGCAATGGACCTTCATCATCTTCATCATCGACTATCTAAAATTCAATTTTGTCAATACTCTCTCTTAGTCAATGGGATCATAACTCTTTTTCTTATTGTGATACCTATAAAATTCAATATATGCAAGATACTAATAGTAGTAAATAAGTAAATATTGAAATAAAAATAAAAATTAATAATATTGGAAGAGTATAGGTTTCAAGCAAAATGCAATAGCAGTATACCTGTCATTCAAACGCAAGTTATAATGAATGTATACAAGATCATTGAGTCTTATATCTCTAACCTATTTATTTTTTTCGTATGTATACGGTCAAATACACTCAAATTCTGCTCACAACCTGAAGAACTAAAAGTTTGGCTTAGAATTCGAATTGACAATTTTTGTAAATATGGAGTACTGTGCCCGAACAACCTACACCATTCATCTTAATTATTAAAAAAAAAAAAAAAAAAGATAAGTAAAACATAATAATAGTAATAAAAGAAATTTTAAGTAATTATAAACTTAAACATGATATAAAAATTCACAACTAGTAATAATTTACCTGGTTGTGTGGTCTGGCATGTACTAAGAGCAAGCTCCCGTCCAAAGCTATCTAAACGATATCGAAATATCCTTGTCTCAGCTACTAACTTCTTACTGCTAGTTGTGGCTTTGCTCTCTATGACATCAAGAAGACCATGCATGACTTCAGGTTTATCACAAAACATTTCTTTATGATATTGGAAGGCAGAGTTCAACCAATAAGCTGCAGCAAGGATATTTCGCCGTAATTGCCGATCCCAACGCTCCTTAAGGATTTTTGTGTAGGGCTTGTACAACCTTTTTTTGTTCAAAAATAATTTCTTGATTCCCAACCGTGCTATATACATTCCGTCATAAATATATTGATTGTACCACAATCATACTATTCAACTATGGTATTACTATGTTCTCTTATATATATAATTGTTTAATAAATAGCGTTTTGTATGAATATCTGTACAATTGGGTTTAAATTTCTATTTTAAGAAATCAGTGCAGATTATATAAAGATAAGGTCGTCACCAATGAAGCCGTGAAGGTCATCTCAACTTAAAAGAGCATTCAGAAGGATCCGCAGCAAACCGGGGGAAGTACAAAAGAGCCAAGATGAGACTCAGCAATCAAAGTCAAAGTTTGACCTTGACTATCGATAGCCAAGATTCGCTATCGATAGTGCCTCTATCGATAGCGAACCTTCGCTATCGATAGCCAAGGGCGGCTGCGGGCTTCTAGGATATTTTGGGATATTTTGAGGGCCTTTTGGTCTTTTACCTTTTCCTTCTATAAATAGAAGTGTAACGACGACGTTTTGAGGGTTCATGACTTATGCTCTGAATCATTACTCTGCTATTTTAATTCAAGTTACAGTTTATTTTTGCATTTTATTCGGCAGTTTAAGTTTTCAGCAATTTCCAATTCTGCAATTTTTCTTTCAATGCCTGGCTCAATTCTCACTTGAGGATTGTTCTTTACTATTAAGTCTTTACTTTCAGTAATTTAAGTTTCTGTTATTTTCCTTTTATGCAAGGCTCAGTTCTCACTTGAGAACTGTTCTTTACTTTTTCTGTCTTTTTCTTTATTTACTTAAGTCTTTTCTTTATTTACTTCAGTCACTTTTCTTTATTTATTTCCGCCATTTTCTTTATTTATTTCTGCCATTTTCCTTATTTCTTCAGTCATTTAATTACCGCTTTTATTATCTTTTTCCATCCCGTGAACCCTTAGAGCTTGTCATGGATAAAGGATATTCTCCTCCATTGATGTGTAGCTAATACTCCAAGCTTGGGTGAGGATGAAGTTGGATTCATTATACAATCCTATTTTATAAACATCCCTCTATTTGTATTATGTGATTGCATAGTTGTGAAGGTTTTACCGCACACTATCGCTAAATATAATATCATATAATTGTACATCTGTGATTGCAATTAAATAATTATGCAATGGTTCTTATTGGTATGAATACAAACCAGCCTGCTTTATTCCTCATTTAAGGTGGATAGCGATATTCCATTCTTTTCCAGGATAAACTAGCCGGTCCTGTATTCATAATCTTTTTGGGACTTCCTTCTTGTAGTTGGAAGAACCACCATACATAATTACTATAGTGAGGATTTTATAAACATAAATTGTATAATTGATATTCAATGGGCTTCTCACCCAAGTTCCGCTCATTCCACCAACTTAATTGCATTTTTAACTAGCTTTATTAAATTACTGCGTTTTCGCTTCGACCCAATCAGAGCATTTTCCACCAACCAATTTAATTGACAATATTCTTTCCACTTGAATTAATTCTAAAGAGTCTTTTAGTATAAACCTGCGTTTCCCAGTGGTTCGACACCCGTGCTCACTAATCATAATCGAATTGAGATTATCAGTCACGCGGTTTTATAAATCATTAATCTTGATCACTGACAAGGAATAATCTCCTTGTCATCTGAAGCGATCATATATTCAATAGAAAGCTTCTCATCGGAATCAGCAAATATTATTTGCATATGATGTCATTTTGAGGCATTCTTGGAATAATGAAGGATATTATGGAAAAGTTCAAAAAAATATAATTTAACTTTTCAAAATGCACTATCACTTTGGGACAAACCAAAAAGGAAAGAAAGCGTATTTTTGTAGACCGCATGGGAGGAAAAATGCTACTCCGGTATATGATTTTATGCGAAGAAAATCATATAAAAGCCCCAAAAATTTATATCTACCCACTTCACAGAAGAAGTGCCCTTTCTCCTTCTACCTTCTCCCATTCTCTCTCTCTCTCTCTTTGAACATTCGTTAAATGGAATCCAGCATCAAGGAGGTGGTCTCAGAGCTTGTTCCAATCCTCCGGGTCTACAAAGATGGCACAGTAGAGCGACTCGTAGGCTCCCCACACGTTCCTCCATCACTCGATGACCCACAAACCCACGTATCATCAAAAGACATCGCCACCTCAACAGACCCCCAAATCTCAGCTCGACTCTACCTCCCTCAACTCACAAACCCCCACCACCAAAAAACTTCCCATCTTAATCTACTTCCATGGCGGCGGCTTCTACGTCGAATCCGCCTTCTCACTCCATACCTTCAAATTCCTCAACACCGTGGTTTCCCAAGCCAAAATTATTACCCTCTCAGTTGAGTACAGGCTAGCCCCCGAGCACCCACTCCCAATAGCTTACGAAGATTCATGGGTTGCCCTCCAATGGGTTTGTTCTCACTCGATTAAAGCCCCCATCGGTCCCGAGCAGTGGCTAACGAATCACGCCGACTTTAATCGAGTCATTGTCGACGGCGACAGTGCCGGTGCCAACATTGCCCATAACATCGCCATGAAAGCAGGAGTCGAGAGCTTGCTGGGTGGGATTAAAATTCATGGAGCTATTCTTAATCGCCTTTATTTTTGGGGCTCCGAACCAATCGGGTCAGAGTCCATTACGGAGCTTGAAAGTGGGCTAGAGTATCGGGTATGGAATTTTGTGAATCCTGGGTCGGATATAGATGATCCGATGATGAATCCGTTTGGTCCGAGAGCGCCCAGTTTGAGTGGGCTTGGGTGTAGTAGGTTGCTTGTGTGTGTTGCTAGTAAAGATAATTTGAGGGATAAAGGAGTTTGGTACTGTGATGCAGTGAAGGAAAGTGGATGGAAATGAGAAGTGGAGTTGTTTGAGGTGGAAAGAGAGGATCATTGTTTTTGTTAGATTGTATAGCTGTTGATAGTCAACTCTAGCTGTTAGTTACCATAGATAATGTAGTTTCCTTATACTGATAGTTTCCATATACTGTATTTGTATTGCCTATATAAGGCCACCCTATTGTACATGATTTATACATTAAATATACAAATACTAAGGTCTTTCTTCATGGTATCAGAGCTGGTTCTCTGAAACCTCTATTCTCTTCCGCTGCTCTCACGGTTCAGGCCATCCGGCAACCGTGTAGAACCTTTTATCATATTTTTCCGGCGAACTAACTTCTGTTTGTCATCGATTTCTTATCTCCGCCAGCCTGAAACTCAAGTTCAAGGCCACAGCAAGGTAGCCACTGTCAAGACGAGCACGACAATATAAAGCGCTTCGCCGGAAACCACCACAAGCGCCGCCAGAAGTCCGAGATTTGTCCTCACGCGCCTTCCAACAGCCAGCGCTTCAGATCCAAGCGCGGAGCGTCAGATCCACGCGCCAGCTCTTCTCAGGGCTAACGTTAGCGCTTCCCTCATCCGCCACGTCAGCACCCGTGACCCGTGCCCATGACCCGCGACCCGTGCCGGCGACCCGTATTGACCATTGACCTTTGACCGTTGACTTTGACCGAAAATTTTGATCAGGTGCTTTCTGACTTATTTTCGCGTCCTGAATCCATTTTTGCTGTCTGTTTTTCGATTTGAAATTTAGATATGCCTCATGATGAGATCTCTTGTCCTATTCATGTTATTTTTTATGGAGATAATTTTGCTCAGTGGTCTCAAGCCATGCGTAGTTATCTCAAAGGCCGCAAGTTGTGGCTTTATGTCTCTGGTGACCGTCCTATCCCAACCAAAGAGGAAAAAGAAACTGATTCTGCCTATGCCATTCGAGTGGAGGATTGAGAAAGTGCTAATCACCAAATCATCACTTGGTTTCGCAATACTTCTATTCCCTCCATTGTTGATGAGTTTGGAAATCTTGATATTGCAAAAGAAGTCTGAGATTTACTTGTTACTCGGTATGCTGGACCGAGTGGTGCTCGCAATTTTAAGCTCACGCGCAAACTCTATCAGATTCGTCAGGAACCAGGTGAGTGCATCACTGTGTACCACAGTCGAATGAAATCTATTTGGGATCAATTAACTGCATCTGAACCAGTCATCTCCAATTCTGCTGATGCCAAATTGGTTTACGTTCACCGTGAACAAGGACGACTGTTTCAGTTTCTGATGGGCCTCCGTGATGAGTTTGAATCAGCCAGAAGCCATATTCTACATCAGAATCCTTTACCAACAGTATCCCAAGTAATTCATGAGTTAGTTAATGATGATACACGTCTTCAGACCGACCCTATTCCTCAGACCTTGGTTCTTGCTACTCCAGCCTCTGTTCCGCAGACTGCTACTCCTGTTTTTCCTTCCGCAGGTTCTTCTACCTATGTTTCAAAAGGCAAATAGAATAATTCCAGACGGCACAACAATAAGAAGCCTCTTATTATTTGCTGTTTCTGTAAAAACAAAGGTCATTCTGTTGAAGCCTGTTACACTCGTCAGCGTATTCTTCAGAACACTGCTGCCTTTACTCAGTCTGAATTATCAACTGTCGAATCTCATTCCGAGTATGGTTCTACTTCATCACTATCTATGGCAGATTTACAGGATATGGTTAATCAGGTTCATCTTCCATTTTCCAGTGCATCAAACATTGCTCTTTCTACGACATCAGGTAATTCTCCTACATGGCTACTTGATTCTGCTTACTGCAATCATATGACTTTTTCTACTGATGTTGTCTCTACACACACTACCACTTCTCTTCCTACCATATACACTGCCAATGGTTCTCCTATGCATGTCTCTCACCTTGGTACTATCTCTACACCAGCTTTATCTGTTTCCAATGTTTATCAGATTCCCCAACTTACTCATAATCTTTTATCTGTTGGGCAACTTACTGAACTTGGTTTTTCTTTAACATTTTCTTCTACTGGTGTTGTTGTGCAGGATTCTCAGACGGGACAGATAGTTGGGACCGCCCGTAAGGTCGGAAGGCTGTTTGAGCTCGTTTCTCTTCATCTCCCTTCTTCTCGGCTCTTTGCTTCTGCCGTTTCTGGAACGAGCACCTCTTCTCTTGCTTTATAGCATTCTCGTCTTGGTCATATGCGTCAGTTTCTCGGGTTAAACAACTAGTTTCTAGGGGTTTGTTGGGTTCAGTTTCAAATAAGAGTTTTGATTGTATGTCTTGTCAATTTGGCAAACAAACTGCTTTACCTTTTAATAACAGTGTTTCTCATGCTATTTCTCCATTTGATCTTATTCATACTGATGTACGGGGCCCTTCTCCCATTACTACACAGGGTGGGTCACGTTATTTTGTTATTTTTGTGGATGATTTTTCTCGATATACTTGAATTTGTCTCTTCAAAAATCGTTCTGAACTTTATCAAATATATTGTGACTTTACCAAAATGATTGAAACACAATTTTTTAAACCCATCAAAGTTTTTCGATTTGATAATGCCCAAGAATATAAAGCAAATGAATTTCTTGATATTCTACATCAATTTGGTACTCTTCCTCATTCTTCTTGTGCTGGCACCTCTCAGCAAAATGGCAGGGCTGAGTGCAAACTTCGACATATTCTTGATGTTGTTCGTGCTACTACTATTACTGCTTCTACTCCTTCTCACTTTTGGGGGGAAGCTGCTCTCACTGCCGTTTACACTATCAATCGGTGTCCTTCTCCCATTGTTCAGAATCAAACTCCTTATGATCTGTTGTTTAGTTCTTCTCCCTCCTGTGACTTACTTAGAGTCTTTGGCTGTGTCTGTTTTGTTCTTTTTCAAGATCATGAACGAAACAAATTTCAGTCTCGTTCTCGTTTATGTTGTTTTCTTGGGTATGGAATTAGTCAAAAAGGTTATAGGTGTTATGATCCCATTAGTAAACGTCTTCGTGTTTCTAGACATGTAGTCTTTTGGGAACACAAAATAGTTTACAAACTGCCTCATGTTCCAGTTTCCTTCTGTTGATCCTATTCCTGATCTATTCCCTACTTTTTCTGATGAGTCTCCCACTTCTATCTCTGATGTACATTCTCCTGCATCTGATGAGCCTCCAGCACCGATCATCGACGTGCCCACTGATACTGTTCCAGTTGTGGATCCTGCCAGTCCTTCTGACTCTCATGCACATCGCCGTTCCCATCGGGTAACTACACTTCCTTCTCATCTTCGTGACTTCTATTGCTTTTCTACTCTTGCCTCTCTCCAGGAACCTCAGACTTTTCGTGAGGCTTCCTCTAACCCTTTATGGCAGCAAGCTATGAAAGAAGAGTTGGATGCACTGCATAAGACCGGAACATGGATCTGGTTGATCTTCCATCTGGAAAATCTGCTATAGATTGTAAATGGGTTTATAAGATCAAGACTCGATCGAACGGTACTGTTGATCGCTACAAGGCTCGTCTTGTTACCAGGGGTTTTACTCAGGAGTATGAGATTGATTAGGAGGAGACTTTTGCTCCAGTGGCTCGACTTTCTTCTAGCATGACTCTTATTGCCATTTCTGTAGCTCGCAAATGGCCACTCTTTCAGATGGATGTCAAAAATGTTTTTCTTAATGGTGAACTCTCAGATGAAGTCTATATGAAGCTTTCACCTGGTTTTTCTCACCCTCCGGGGTTCTCTCACAGAGTTTGTCGACTACGGCGGGCACTTTATGGTCTTAAGTAAGCTCCTCGAGCCTGGTTTGCCAAATTCAGTTCTACTATCTCTCAACATGGTTTTTTCGGCAGTTCTTTTGGTACAACTCTTTTTCTGAGACGGTCTGATTATGGCATTACTATTCTACTCTTGTATGTCGATGATATGATCATTACAGGTGATGATATGCAGGGTATTCAGGATCTAAAGCACTTTCTTGGTCGACAGTTCGAAATGAAAGATCTTAGTCCTTTTAATTACTTTCTTGGTCTAGAAATTTCTTCTTCTGCAGATGGTTATTATCTTACTCAGGCCAAGTATAGTTCAGATCTGATTTCTCAAGCCAGTATCACTGATAGCAAGATAGTCGACACACCTATTGAGTATAACTGTCGCCTCAATTCTCATGATGGCGAATCCCTATATGATGCTACTTTCTGCAGACAATTTGTTGGGAGTCTAATTTATCTCACTATTACTCGTCCTGACATTTCCTATGCAGTTCATGTAGTCAATCAGTTTATGGTTGCACCTCGATCTCCTCATTATGCTGCTGTTCTCAGGATTCTTCGATATCTGAAAGGCACCATTTTTGGTGGTCTTCATTTTTCTTCCCATTCTTCATTAACTTTTCAGGCATATTCAGATGCAGATTGAGCAGGTGATCCTGCTGATCGTCGATCTACTACAGGATATTGTTTTCTTCTTGGTGATTCTCTTATCTCTTGGAGAAGCAAGAAACAAACAGTTGTTGCTCGTTCCAGCACTGGAGCAGAATATAGAGCACTGGCAGCTACCACAGCTGAATTATTTGGTTACGTTGGTTATTACAGGATCTTGGAGTTGATTGCTCCACTGCAACTAAACTTCACTGTGATAATCGAAGTGCTATTCAAATTGCTCACAATGATGTCTTCCATGAACGTACTAAACATATTGAGATTGATTGTCATTTCATTCGTCATCATTTGCTTTAGGGTACACTCATGCTTCAATCTGTTTCCTCTCAGGATCAGTTAGCTGATATCTTCACCAAACCTCTTCCTCCAGGAACTTTTCGAGCTTTAGCTTCCAAACTCAAAATGGTTTCTCTTAAACCACCATGAGTTTGAGGGGGGATGTTAGATTGTATAGCTGTTGATAGTCAACTCTAGCTGTTAGTTACCATAGATAATGTAGTTTCCTTATACTGATAGTTTCCATATACTGTATTTGTATTGCCTATATAAGGCCACCCTATTGTACATGATTTATACATTGAATATACAAAGACTAAGGTCTTTCTTCAGTTTCCAAATGTTGCGTCCCGAAAGTGAAAATGCTAAGAGTATGTTTAATTGCTTGGTTTCGTTTCTTCTCAAGTAAAAGTCTCTTGTTTTTGAGGTTTACATGTATTTTAAGACTGTTTAGGATTGCAGAGCAGGTTGTATTATGAATCTGGATTCTCTCCACTTATATATATTACTGTATTTTTCCTCAAATAACCTGCAAAATCTTGCTAACCTGCAAAATCTTGCCATGCACAACCGGAGTTCTTATTCAATCAATGTCTAGTTTGAAATTAGGATTGGGTTTGGCTTGATGATCCATCCAAGATAAAATTGAAGCTCTGAAATTGTCAAATATGTTCTGTCTACATTATTGTGTGAATCTAGAGAGAGAGAGAGAGAGAGAGAGTGACAGAGAGAGGAGGAGGAGGAGGAGGAGGGGTGGGAGTAGTTGTAATGGTGGTGGGGATATAAATTTGGGCTTTTTTATTTCTCTGATTATAGATACATGCATATGTATATGTACAGACATGCATGTAATTATTTTGTACAAATTTAGGTAAGGTAATCTACTTCTAGCAATGCAGAATAGGTAATTTTGAGAGGATTGGTCATAGCCGAGATGGCAGCGACAATGGTAGATTAGTTCTTTTTATTTTTATTTTTTATTTTTTATTTTTTATTTTTTATTTTGTCAAGCAACTAGGTATCCAAAAAGTGCCCGACTAGTTCCTGCTCCTTACATGAGGCAACCGCTCCATGGAGTTGTATAAAACAACACATCATTTGAGACTTATTTTTAAGACATTTAGTATTTCTCTTTACATTACTGTATAAAAGGACAATTCAATTTTGTGCACATATGATGATTTTAAGATGCTTTTATTATCTAATAATTGTGGTAAATTGAAATTGTAATCGTGGACATTTGTAAAGTTTTTCATAGTGACATTTTTAGAAATCGATAGTTGATTATTATGATTTTTGGCATACATGATATGTATAGGAATATTTAATTAAATAATCAATTTTTCAAAATATGTAACCCACAATTGCCATTCAGCCTCATACTTGATTTAGTTAGAGGAAGTATCTGCTGATAGGATCATTTTTTCTTTCTGCATAAAAACATTATTTATTTATATATTTATTTTTTTGGGTCAACTTCTTAATGTGATCAAAATTTTATTTAAGAAAATCTCTTAATTTTTATATACTATCAATCCATTATATAATTTATATCATTGCATTAGTAAAATAGTAAATTTTAAAGTATAAGTTTTGCTAATTTATCCTTACATTTTTTTTTTCATGAAAATCACTACTACTTAGATAATTTACAATAATCATTTTATACTAAAAGGAAAAGAAGAAGAAATAAAGTAGAGTAAGATTCATAGCCATGGTGATATTCACCACCCTCCTTATTTGAAAAAAACTAAAAGCTGATGAAGAGAATGAACTGCCGGCATTTTGGGGCATAGCTAGTATGTTTTTAATATGAAAATGACAGTATAAATTTATCCTGTCTTTTATGTTTTTAATTATTGGAATCTAGTGTTGACGAAGAGAATTAACTGCCGGCATTTTGGGACATGGCTCGTTAAAATCCATGAGATCATTTTTTAATTGAACTTAATCGAACTTCTTTCTTAATTCAGATTCTTTCTAAAATGCATGGTAGTGTAGGAATATAAGCAGGACATGCAGAATGGTAATTATATCCCTGATCCCTCAAATGGATTCCAGCAGCAGCAGCAGCAAGGAGGTAGCCTCAGAGCTTCAACCTCTCCTCCGAGTCTACAAAGACGGCACTGTAGAGCGATTCTCAAGCTACCCATACGTTCCTCCATCTCTCAATGACCCAAAAACCAGCGTCTCATCAAAAGATATCATCATCTCAACAAATCCCCAAATCTCAGCTCGACTCTTCCTCCCACAAATCACACCCCCAATCCACCAAAAACTCCCCATTTTACTATACTTTCCCGGCGGCGGCTTCTGCATCGGATCCGCCTTCTCAATCCTCAACCAAACATACCTCAACGCCTTAGTTTCTCAAGCAAATATTATTGCTGTCTTAATCGAATACCGCCTAGCTCCAGAGCATCCTCTGCCTATAGCTTACGAAGATTCCTGGGCTGCTCTTCAATGGGTTTGCTCCCAATCAATTAAAGATAAATTCAATTGCGAGCTCTGGTTAACGAATCATGGCAATTTTGATAAATTATTTATTGGCGGTGACAGTGCTGGAGCCAATATTGCGCATAATGTAGCCATGCGAGCTGGGGTGGAGAGCTTGAATGGTGGGATCAAAATTCATGGGGCTTTTCTCTCTCATCCTTACTTTTGGGGATCTGTACCAATTGGGTCTGAATCTGTTGTGGAGAGAGAGGAGAATTTGTGGTGTCGGATTTGGAAGTTTGTGTATCCTGGGTCGGATATAGATGATCCGATGATGAATCCGTTGGGTCCTGGAGCGCCCAGTTTGGGTGGGCTTGGGTGTTGTAAGTTGCTTGTGTGTGTTGCTGGGAAGGATAGTTTGAGGGATAGAGGTGTTGGGTATTTTAATGCAGTGAGAGAAAGTGGGTGGAAAGGAGAAGTGGAGTTGTTTGAGGTGGAAGGAGAGGGTCATGCTTTTCATATTTTCAATCCTCAAACTGAGACTGCTAAGATTATGATTCAATGTTTGGCTTCTTTTCTCCATTTAAGCGAGGCTCAGTTTGGATCTTGGAAATAGCATAAAAAGGTAGAAAGAAATATTGAAATTTGCTCAAAAAATAAAATCCTTTTAAGAGCATTTTTGCTCCTCTCTCTTTCTCTCTCTCTTTGTTTTTTTGTTTTTTTTCCTACTTTTCGAATTTCAAACGGGGTTCTTAGTTTTACAACCAAATATCGACGATACAGTAGACTTAGTTGATCAAATTTTTACAATTTTGAAACAAAAATAGCAACGGGTGCAAAACATTTTGTGTTATTGATCCTTGCCAAAAATGATTTGGTTGCTCACAGAAATTCACTCATGTAATGAGCTCTCTCTCTCTCTCTCTCTCTCACACACACACACACATATATCTATTCATGGATGGGACATCAACATCATCAGCCTAAAATTTTGCAGTATAACTTCTATGATAGCACTAAAAAAAAATGGCCGACTTTTGGCATTATGATTGTCTAGAAGTGATCGAGTTACCATGCATATGAATATATGATCATCAGCAACAGGTAGGCATATATGCTAGAGATGATTAGAGATGATTTAATTAATGATAGTACAAATTCAATGGAGATACCAATTATGTATAAGTATAGAACAAATTCTTTGGACTGCCATAAATAGAGATGGATCTCCTCTCTTCCATTGTCTCCTAGTTGTGCAACTACGCTGAGCTTTGGCATGGAGCTTGCTAAATGGCTTCTTATAAATAATGTTAATAAAATTTATATGAAAATATGGTACTCCTCAGTATAAACTATTTGAGACTGGTAGCTACTTAATATTTCTCCATGTTGTGGAGGTTCAAAACATTATTTTTTTTCAGAGTTGCCGGCAAGGCCAAATGACCCACAAACTTGCATTTAACAAAAGACACCAGTAAACATCAACATGCACAAAAAGCTCACCCCATCTAAGTCTGCTATCTACCCAGTAAACATGGGAGCTAGCTAGTTTTTATTTATTTATTTATTTTTATGGGAAAACACACAAGTAAAATACGTACACATGCGAACTCACATGCACATACCCACACATAAACATCGCCCAAATACTATCTTCTTAGTTACATCACTCCTCTAAAGATTAGGGAACTAGGTTATGACATTGGTTTCATTGTCTTAAGGTGACTCTTTTTTCCATTGTTTTATTGTCTTAAGGTGACATTAACATAGCTAAATTTAACTTAGATGACATTGACAAGAGCATAGACTGATGGCCTAATATAACCCAACTAATTAACACTTGGGAGCCTAATATTGTAAGAATTTTATGGATTTTAAGATTCATGTTTTGTTTTAGTAATATTTCTTAACTGTTTGATCGAGTCTAAATTAGTTATGTTGATAGAGTTTTAAATTTTAGTTCAAAATAAGTATGACATTAAAAATACTAGTTTCAATTCACAGACACTTTTACTGTAATTGCTTAACATAACAAATGACATGATAATAATAATACATTAATATTTAAAATAATTAGCATGACATGTCACACGTTAATAATACTCTATCAATAATATATATATATACAAGAATGATCGAATAAGGTCTGGACCGGACCTTATAATAAAGTCCCCCTGTTATCACCATCCAAACCAACTCAAGAGAGATAAGGGGATTTAAAAAAAAATCAAAAAAAGCTGCTCAACAGTGGGACACTCTGCCCAATGAAACTTTTTAGTTTCCCCCTTTTTTCTTTTCTCTCTTCCCCACTTTATCTCTC
The DNA here is from genome assembly GCA_017140935.1 of Hamamelis virginiana. NCBI lineage: Eukaryota > Viridiplantae > Streptophyta > Magnoliopsida > Saxifragales > Hamamelidaceae > Hamamelis > Hamamelis virginiana. The sequence continues at coordinate 3,161,381 of JAESVK010001304.1, forward strand.
TCTCTCTCTCTCTCTCTCTCTCTGAGCATCTCCAATGGTCTTAGCTAAAATTGGGGAGCTAAAGCTAAATTTAGCTTGCTACAGTGTTTTTAGCTATAGCTTTGGCTAGATGAGCTCCAATGGTGCATTCTTCATTTTTTTTGCTTAACTGCATTTTCCCCAATTTACCCTTATTCATCCACAATAATTACACAATTATACATTCCTGTATCTCCTACCACAATTATCCAACTTTAACCGAAAAAACACAAAAAAAATTAAAACTTCAAATTTTTTAATTTTTTAAAATTACATAATATATTCCTCTTTTAATTTTTTTAATTTTTTTTTAGGTTATGCATGCGATTGGGAAGAAGCAAATAAATTAAAAAGGAAAAAAATTTGTCAGTTTATCAGACAACCCATCAGTGGGTTACAAAATATCTCCACTCTCTCTCTCGATCCCATCTCTCTCTCTCTCTCTCTCGAACCTTCCTCTTCCATCTCTCTCGAACCTTCCTCCTCCATCTCTCTCTCTCTCTCACGGTATTTGGGTTTCCCGGCAGCGATCCCCTCTTCTCTCCCGATCCCCTCTTCTCTCCATCTTTGGTTTTCTCTCTCTTCTCTCTGGCGGTGAGCACAGAGCTTTGGTTGGATGCAGAAAATGTTGCTCCAGCGAACGTGGGTCTTCTGGCAACCATAGGTCTTCTTCGGCAGTTTAAGCTATTCCGGTGAGTTCATGGAATTCTTCATTTACATTTTTGTTACCGTTGAAGGATATGTTGGGGATTTGGATGGGAATGCGTCTGAGAATCTGACCTGGCACCGTTAGCTAAAGCTAAAAGTTCAGCCAAATTTGGCTGAAGTTTTAGCTCAAGCTAAATTTGGCTGATGGTATGGCTGAACAGTTGGAGCACTAATTTTGTGGGTTTCAGCTATAATTTGGCTTTAGCTGAAGCTTTAGCTCTCCCGTTGGAGATGCTCTAACCTTGTTATCAGACGAAGTGAAGCTACTCTCCAAAGCCCCCCGGTCACCGTCGAAGACCTCCATTTCCGGCATCTCCATCATCGACGAAGACTTCATCAGACCATGAATGAGAGCTTCCATTTTGCTGACTTCATCAGACCCATCATCTTCATAATTCCTCAAACTTTCCACCGCTATTGCTCAAATAATTTCCAATTCCATGAACTATCTCCATCATCTTCTTCTACATGAAGAAGATCCAAAGGAAGAAGGGAAAGGGCGCTGGAGCTGCTTAAAGTTTTGTTACCTGAACTCCATCATCAAAATCCGAAATATTAAATTCTTCATCCCATTCTTTTCCTTCCTAGGCATTGGACTTAAGATGATGAGTTGAACTATCATTTAGCTTGGAATATTTTTGTGTTATCTATGATGATTTACCATAATATTCTCATGAACTTTTTGTTCGTTTCGTCAGTTCTGGATGTCTTAATTTTGATATGTTATTGGAGGTTCACTTTTTTCTATAATTGAATTAGAACTATGGATACTATTTATCTTCTAAATGCAAAATTGAGAGGTATTGTGTTCATGGTATGTGAGGTTTACCAAGTAGATCACTGAAGACTCAAGTAGCGAACCACCTCCTGTGGAAAATTATTGTTCCAGATGTAATTTTTGTCCTTGATTGAGCAAAATGAGCAGGCTTCGGAGCTCCTTTGATCTGGCATTTCAGGAATTCAAGAGTGGTTAAATGCTCAGGCTGCTGATTTTGAAATGCTCCATATCTTTGCATATTTATCTTAGGGATAGTATTAGCCATCTGAATTACGGGCTGATTGCCGAATGCAGACAGAAGCTGAGAGGGAATTGGGAGTGCAGACTTGGAGCATATCCACAGGGAAGCAAATAATGCAACAGATTGGTTGGCAAAAAATAAGCACAAACAGTGATATTGGGTTAAAGATGTATGATGCTACCACTTGTGGGATTAGGCCTGTTTTGTTAGAAGACAATTTAGGGGTTTGTCACCTCAGATGTGTTAGGTTGTAGTTGGTATTTTGCCCCTCCTGTTTACCAAAAAATAATAATAATAATAATAATTTACCAAGGAGAAATGTTGATCATTTCTGTTGTGCTGGACATGTGAATTTGAACTGGAATCAATTAAGCATCTTTGCTTAATACAAATTTTTGCTTAATACAAATCTGGACATGTGAATTTGAATCAATTAAGTAATTTTTGGTATTTTACTCTTCCTCAATCCATAACAGAGTAGAAAGATAACTTTGGAAAATTTGTAGTTTCATAGAGCAGATCTACTTTGCCTTCCCCGGGGTTTGGCTTCATGCCAAGTTTTTATTCTTTTTTGTTATTCTAAATTAACTTGTTCCTCCTCATTAACCCAATGTTACAAAAAAAGTAACTAAAATGAAATGCAGCCAAGGCTTGCTGCTTGAATCCACTTGCCCATTAAAACTCTCTATGCTATTCTCATTTACCATTTTTGCTTTTTTTTTTTTTTTAATTGGCTTTTTAATTTTTATACAAGATCCTTGAAGAGTGTAAGATGAAACCACAATACCAAACCACAATAGCTATAAAAATATAAAGAAAACAATTCATACGTGATGACATTTATGTGGTTCGGCAATATTCCTACAACATTAGAGGAGAAAAAAAAAAATTCCTGTCTACAATATTCACTATCAAATGGAAGATTACAAATACGGGCAAAAAGCATACATTTCATAACTTGGTGCCAACTATCTAGCTTCTGTTCTTAATTCGTTGGCAAGCCAAACTTGTTTCTTCTCCACAGCAATGCTGTTACTGCCTTCATTTTTCCTGCAATAGCATTGCCCAAGAGAGTGAGCCCCAAATATTTGAGTTCTTATTTGAAGAAAGTATGAAAAAACTATGAAGAAGACCAACCCCTATTTATATCTCTTTACCCAAATGAATACTTTATTTTCACATAATCATTACATCTTTCCTTTTGTAATGGCTCTAACACTCACTAATTATCTCTCTTCCAAACCGTTCTGAAATGAAGCTGCATTTTTAAAATCCTAAAAATTTTGTACTTTGAAAACTTTAACAAACATGTTTTCAAAGTGAGTATTATTTGTTTTTGCTGAGAATTGACGATGATTGTTCTGTTTAAAAAAAATAAAAAATAAAAAAATAAAAAAAATAAACAGCTGAACATGAATGAGAGCTTCCATTTTGCTGACTTCATTTGATCTGAGTAACTTAGTAAAAATTAAATTATTTCACTCATTGCTTGATGAGTAAATAAACTTAGTAAAAATTAATAATACTCAACTCAACTCAAAAAATAATTCACAACAGTCTATGGAGATGCCGGAAATGAGATAAAAAGTGAGAGTGGGTGAGAGAAAGAAAGAGAGAGTGGGGAAAAAAGACTTAACTCACCGCTGTCGCCGGAAATGGAGGTCTTCGCCAGTGACCGGGGGGCTTTGGAGAGCAGCTTCACTTCGTCTAATAACAGGGTTAGAGAGAGAGAGAGATAATGTGGGGAAGAGAGAAAAGAAAAAGGGAGGAAACAAAAAAGTTTCATTCGGCAGAGTGTCCTACTGTTGAGCAGTTTTTTCTGATTTTTTTTAAAATCCCCTTATCTCTCTTGAGTTGGTTTGGACGGTGATAACATGGGGACTTTATTATAAGGTCTGGTCCGGACCTTATTCGATCAGTCTTGTATGTATATATATATAATCTAAAAATATCATATTTGCATTTATAAATATCTATACTGTCATAATATTACCAAGTCACCCATTATTAAAAAAATTATGAGTAATAATAAAAGGATAGCATCATCCAAAGATTAAGCTAATAGGACTCAAATACACAATAACAGGTAGGGAAGAGAAAAAGGGCAAAAAAGAGGCCTCTATAGTTTTCAAGGTGTCAACACTTGGGTCTGATTGCACAAACAATACAAGCGCCTACCAGTTACCATAGTTTGATCCCTCATTTCATAGATAGTAACTACCATCCATCAACTTAAGAACTCCCACACGATTCATAAACCTTCAAACCCTAATCATCCCTTCATTTACAAACCATACTTTCTCTTACCTCATTTCCCCACTCGTATAGCCCTAGCTTCACAAACCCGCACACAGAGGACTCCAGCTCCACTCATCCATGGCGACCCCAATTGAGTCCGTACAGTGCTTCGGCCGCAAGAAGACGGCCGTGGCTGTGACCTACTGCAAGAAGGGTCGTGGGCTCATCAAGATCAATGGATGCCCAATCGAGCTCATCGAACCCGAAATCCTCCGCTACAAGGCCTACGAGCCCATCCTCCTTCTCGGCCGTCACCGCTTCGCCGGCGTCGACATGCGCATCCGTGTCAAGGGCGGTGGCCACACTTCTCAGATCTACGCCATTCGCCAGAGCATAGCCAAAGCCCTTGTTGCCTTCTACCAGAAGTACGTGGACGAGCAGAGCAAGAAGGAGATCAAGGATATTTTGGTCAGGTACGATCGAACCCTTCTCGTTGCTGATCCGAGACGGTGCGAGCCCAAGAAGTTCGGTGGGCGTGGTGCTCGTGCAAGGTTCCAGAAGTCGTACCGTTGAGAGGTTTGGATTAGGGTTTTTGGTCTTAAAGACTTTTTTTATTTGATTTTCCATATGTTTGTTAATGGATTAACAGATGGATTGGGGTTTAAAGTTTTGGTTCAGTAATCGGAAGTCGGAACTTTTGTTTTGAATATTTACTTTCATATTATGATGGATTAGGGTTTTTGTTTGATTAATAATGGATCGTTTGGTTTTGGTGTTAAATTTGCTTATATGAAGCTAATATGTGTTGAATGTTTCTGGTGAAATCTAGGGTTTAATTTTTGTGCAATAGTGGAAGGGATTTGGCTAGGGTTTTTTGAGTTTGGTTGGAATTTGATTATTTTACAAACCTAGCCTGTATAATTAGAGCCCTATTGATGGAATGCTTCAAATTAGGCCCTGTTAATTGTTTGGGACAATAATACACCTTGTGCTGTGTACGAGACTACCAGTTAGGGCTCCCTCATTGTTGATTGAATGTGTCAACTTAGGCCCTTTTAAATGTTTGGGACCATTATACCCATTTTTCTGTTTACCAGTCAGGGCTCCCTCAATGTTGCTATTGAAACATGCATAGGGCCACTATATTGATTCCCATGGTCCTGAATTTTGCAGTTTGACTTGATTTGATTTTGATTTCTAGTTGGTAAATCCTGAGATTTGTTTTGATGACTACTTGTGAAATTCAATTATATAACTGTTCTTTTGCCTTGGTGCTCTAATTTATTTTTGCTGGGGAGGTGTAGCTCCATAAGTTTAGAGGGATAGATTGCAATTTTATCCAATTTGTCTTGAAATGGTTTAGGTAATTCAGTTTGCGGACTTGCGATGGTTGGCCAGTAATGCGACTGCTAGTGTGGAATAGGTTAATTTTGTTGACAATTCCAAAGCATTGAAATGCTGGATTGTTACTTTCACTGGCCATGTTTAAGTAACTGCGATCTAGGCTTCCTTCCTCTTAAGCTGCATACATTCTCTTCATCATTTAGGGAGACAGGAAGATTAGTCTTTCTATGCTGTTCAAATGGTTCAAGTATATGACTCCATCTAACAGCAAGTGTTCAGACTCTGTGAAATCCTGAGCAAGATATGCCTTCATGTGGGTTCTTGCTGATTTATGATTTGTATTCTTCATAACAAGAACCTATTTTAGCATTTGTTGCTATGCAGAAAACACATTCATATGGGTCACCTAGTTGCATTGTGGTTCACTGGAGGTGGTCATATTGGATGGCCTTGTTTTCATCTCATGTGCCAGCATCCATATTTGCATACTTGTACCATTGGTTCTCTTTGTTATTGACGGTCGATGGGCCCATCTTTTCATTGGGTTTTCATATCATGTAGGAGTTAGATGCTTAAGGAATGATCAGCCATTTGGAATGTGTAATAAAGTAGGAATTGTCAACTGCTATGCCTGCTGTTAAGAATGGTGTGTCCATCACATTTTAAATGATGCACTGAGCTACTGGAACTGCATCCTTTTATTTCTTTGATAATGCTTAAATTATTAGGATTGTCTTAGCTATGGATACTGATCGATTTGTTTTAATATTGCTTAAGCATCTCATTAATTGTATGGCAGTTACATGTAGTTTTGATATATATATTTGAGAAAAGGAAACAAAGATGGGGGGGGGGGGGGTGTTGTTGTGGAGGGAGGGAGAGGGTTGGGTTTGGTTTTAATAACTATGATCTACTCAATTTATTAATGATCGTCACTGTATCTTACAGCGGTTAGCTCCTTCAATGAACCGATGGAAATATGGTGGATCCAAGAAATGAGCAGAGAATCAGTGAACCGATAGAAACCTACTCCTACCGCTACTCTTACCCCAATCTCCCCTAATTCTAACAAATGGTTATCAATGCACTTTCATGTGCCCAAATTTGAGAGCTCTTCCTTGAATGTGGAAATATATAATACTAAGCCAGTAAGCCATTGGCAAGACAGTGAACTTATATCTCTAAAAATAGGATAATTCATTACGACTTGGCTACAAAAGTCCACATCTTTAGTTATAGCAGCATCCCTGGGGCAATAATATAGCAGCCTCCCATTGCTATGAAATTAAATCCGTGGCTAAACATGTTCTTGAGTTCTTGCCATGCCTAGGATTTAAGTATTAGTTTGCCCATTCACATAATTTAAAGTTTGCAACTAGCAAACTACTGCTACTAGCTGTGAAAATGAGGTTTGTAGGTTAAGTCCTGCGGCGTTCGCAGGTTTGTATGAGATTAGTTTCATTTCTTTTACTTTGGATATAGAACATCTGGGGATAGGTTGGTTTTCCCCTTTTTCAGAGTTTGTGCTCTTTTCATGGTAATGGGGTATGTATGTCAGCTTGCTTAAAGCTCAAGGGTTTGGATATTGAAAAGCTTTAAGAGAGAGAGAGATAGAAATACTAAAAATTGCTTACAAATATGCTTACAAATATATTCTCTTCACATTTTAAAGTTCTTTCCTTTGTTCTTTCTGAGATCCAAAGAGAGGCTAAAAGTATTTGGTGCCTAAGATTTTAAGGGTTTTGAGCCCTTTTTACCAAGCAGAATGTTAGCACTTGAGTTCAGCTGATGGTGGGCAGCTGTGGGTTCCTTCAAACATGTGATGAGAGTTGGAGCCCAAGCTGCCATTATGTATTTGAATGTGTCTTGTTTGTTCTTGAAAATGAAAGATATATGCCAAACTACAGGCAATCAATCTAGTTAGTAGAAATGGTTTCATCAATCAAAATCTTAAAATGTCATTATTATTATTTTTGGACATGAGGAGAACACCAAATGAATACAACATCAGAATTTAAAATACATACAACATTGTTTGTAGAATACCACCTGTTTCAAATTCCAATCTTCACCAACTATGCTAGCACAAGGTAATTAAAATGTCATTATTAAGGATGTGTTTGGACTTCCAATTAAATTGCTGCAATATTGGGTTTGGGGATTCTATTGTTTGTATTTCCCCGTCATTTTTTTTTTTTTAAAAAAAAAAAAGCTATATGACATAGAATATGTTTTTCACCTGGTGCATAACCAAACACGCATAATTGCGTACGGATGTTGGCTTGTGGACAGATCATTGATGTGGATAGGTCATTGATGCCATAGAGAAACTATATTGTGACACCTTAGCTATTCTTAATTGAAAAGAATTCAATTGGAGTAGCTGTTTGGTGAATCAATCCAACCCATCTATAGAGGCACCATTCAGACGAGGAAGAACATTTTCTTCAATATTTTCTCTCATTTATCATGGTAGTTGATTACGAACTTCTCATATTAATGTCGCATAATCAAGGAAGACGCCATAGAATGTTAAAGTTATTGTGACAAAAATTAGGACCTTAACTCGGCTAACTATCAATATCCTTTAATTCACCTAAAAGTTTTACCACTAATCTTTATGAATCAAGTAGAATTTTGATTTTTAAAAATAATTTTAGGTCTAGTTAGTCCAAATGAAACAAAAATTCACCTTCTTGAACTGAATTTTGATTTCATCCCTGTAATATAACAATGAGTATTTTAAAATTATTTGTTATGTGACAACCACACATTAATTGGCATGTACATGTATTTAAAAGAAAAGTTAAAAATTTTCAAAATGAGAATGGGAACCACTTTATATAATCAAAATATCTTCACCCTTTTCAGCTTTGCAGATCTGCTAATTTAGCCTAGCACTTTCGGTAACGTAAAAAATTGATCATGTGAGCACTGACACATAAGTGACTAATCGTGGTCACTTTTAGAATGTGGTACCATTACTTTGGACCATTTTTTTTTTTTTTTACATATTTCTGAGGGATTGGTCGCTTTCCACCTTGACAGGCTTTATCTCTTATCATCTGCATTGCTAGTCACTAGCTGCCATTTCCTGCGTCGTGGCCGAATTATAAATACCACTCGCATCATCATTATACAAATGTCACATATTTAGTTGAATATTGTTGAATGAAAAATAATAAATAAATTATTATTATTATTATTTTTTCTGATCCCGTGTTGGATTCCACTAATTACTTAATATTCGGAATCCTAACTTAGATTGAGGATTCTTGTTCAAATTGATCAAATCCCAATTTCACTAAATATTTGTAAATTTCAAAACTATTTCAAAAACAAAAAGAAATAATATTTCAAAATTACCCATCATCCTTTCAAGAAAATATTCCCTACCTACCGTTGATTTGTTTGATGTTATTTGTACCTAAAAAAATTGTGTAATGCTTTAATTAATTAATTGATACCAAAAGCAAGTTCAGAATGTCTACCAAACTCTGTTCCCTTAATATAGTACAGAACTATTCTCAAAAAGCACGCTTTCTCTTGGCGCCCCAAACAGCCCCTTAGTGAAAACGGAGATTAACTCGGTACTCACAGCGCACCAACTCAATCTCAACTCGGAAACCCTAGTCACGTTTGGCTCATTCATTCATTTTCCAGTTGAGTTCCTCTTTTTCCCTCCACTACCCTATACTCTCGCTCTCGTTCTCTCTTTGTATCTCTCTCTCTCTCGAACAACATCAGGGGGGAAAAAAGGTATCTTTTTGCATTTCTAGGGTTTTATGTTCAGTTTCTTTCCCCTCCCCTAGAGTTCTGAATGGTTCTTGGTTCATTTCGCCTTATTTATTGGCCTCTCTCTCTCTCTCTCTCTCTCTCTCTATATATATATATATATATATATACACACACACACACACACGTATACACACACTTATATCTATATACATGTATGTATAGAAACATGTTTTCATCTGTTGCATTTGAACATTCTCTGTAACTTGACGAAGGTTTCATTTTGTGGCGGATCTGCTACGTTTTGTGATGAAAATTTGGATATTTATGATGATTTTGATGGTAGATTAATGTGGGATTTATTGATTATTGAATGCTATATGTTGTTGATGCCCATTTTGATTTTAGATCTTGTGATGGTTCTATGAGTAGTTACCCTTGTATTTACTTTATTTTTTGGCCACCCTTGTATAGTTGTATGTACTTCACTTGTTTGTTTTTTTGCTTTTATTTATTTATTTTTCCTTCACTTTCCATTTGGTTGCTGGAAGCTTAGATGTTTTTGTTGTACTTTTTTTAAGAAAAAAATATTTGAGACCCAAGAAAACTTTTATTTATTTATTTTTTTTTTAAACTCGATTGAGCTTAATAGTTCTTTTTGGCTTGGTTGGTGAGTTTTTATCTTTTGGTTATCAAAACAACATAGACGAAAAAGTCTAACCATTTTTTTTCTTTTGCCCCGTCTTTGCCGCAAGCGCTCAGAGATTTATCTAATTTAACAATTCATTCAATCCTATCTTGAACTTCTTGATCAAATGTGGTATTGAAAGATTCTTCTTGTGCTTGGTCTATGCAATATTTTAGTCTCATACTCTCATATCGGAGCATGAGATAAACAAGATTATCTACTTTGGAAAAAAAATTATACGAAACTGAAAAACAGTTTGTTATTGGTAAATACACGTATGCCTTATTTGGAATTTAGACAGAGAGAGTAGAAAATCAACAGCAGAAAGAAAATAAAAAGAACAACAAACGGCTTCCCTTTGTCCTGTTTTTTCCTAGAGGAGGAGATTGAGAAACTTATGGAGGAAATATTCTATTGACAGTTTTTGTCATTGATTATTATTATTAAAAAGCCTTTTGGCAGTTTTTTGTCCAACAGTAGTATTTCAAATTTCTTCCAAATGCCATCCATTTTGAAGAAAATTTAAGTCTAATAGAAGTCTGTCCTTTACAACCCCCCCACACTTCCATCACAACCAAAGGGGAGAAAGAGAGGGTTAAAGTATCTTTTCTTTTCTATCCATATCCTGGGTTCCAAGCACAGTGTTAAGTGGGTTTATTTTTTCATCACTTACAACCCAATTGGAAGACCTTCATCACTGGTCCAACCTTGACTTTGCTACTTCTTCTGTTTTCCTTTCATTTCATGCTTGACTAGTTTCTGTTGAAGAGTTTTATTTGTTTGCTTCTCAATGATTCCAAGATTTTATAAAATATAAATGGAACGAACACTTAGTTACGACAAAATTTGAACAGATTGCACGATTATGATTGGTTTACTAGGAGATATTTCCAGTCCACTTTTAGTAACTACTGTGATTCCTCTTTCCTTTTTACTCAATTCGGAAGTTCCAATAATTACTAATTTAAGTAATTCCCATCAGCTTGCAACCTTGATTTTCAGATGTTTTGTTGTGGATCATTACTCCCCTCTTAAACCCTTGAAAATTCTAATATGGGTAAGATGATCGTTTCAATCGCTTATAGAGAATTTTTTGAAGGGTGGTAATTTTAGCTAGGGAGTGAATGATATATCAGATATCTCAAGGGACTTCAGTGACACTCAGGAACCTCGGGAGTTTCCTGATATTTACCCCTTCTAAAATTACAGGCTTGTAGTCAGCCATAAGTAATGTGACCGAAATATTATCTATTTGAAAATTGAAACCAGTGATTTATACGTGTTTGTCTGCTGCTAGTTTTAATATTAATATCTGCTGGTATCTTAATCTCAGTATTTGTTGATAATTATTAACATGGTTACAGTTCACAATTGTAGGTTCCATTGCAATGGATGCCGCTGCTTTGAATTCACAACGTCGACCATTTACAATTAAACTATGGCCCCCAAGCCAGAACACAAGACTGATGCTTGTGGAACGGATGACCAACAATCTGTCCTCTCCATCCATTTTCACCCAAAAGTACGGCAGTCTGAGCAAAGAAGAGGCTGAGGAAAATGCCAAACAAATTGAAGACATGGCTTTTGCCTCTGCAAACCAACACTATGAAAATGAGCCAGATGGTGATGGAGGGTCTGCAGTGCAGCTTTATGCCAAGGAATGCAGTAAGCTCATTCTGGGAGTTCTTAAAAGAGGCTCTAGTACCAAGGGGGACAGAGATGTGCTGACATCTGAGAGAGCTGCCACGCCTCATGTAACCTTTTTTGATATATCCAAAGGCCAACGAGCGTTTATTGAGGCAGAGGAGGCAGAGGAGCTTCTAAGACCATTAAAGGAGCTGGGTAATTCTTACACTAAGATATGCTTCAGCAATAGAAGCTTTGGCTTAGGTGCAGCCCGTGTTGCAGAGCCCATCTTGGTATCGCTTAAGGATCAGTTAAAAGAAGTGGACCTGTCAGATTTTATTGCTGGAAGACCGGAGGCTGAAGCACTAGAAGTCATGAATATCTTTTCAGCTGCCCTTGAAGGTTGTGTCTTGAAATCTCTGAACCTCTCGAACAATGCATTGGGAGAGAAAGGTGTTAGGGCATTTGGGGCACTCCTAAAGTCACAGAGTAGCTTGGAAGAGCTCTATTTAATGAATGATGGCATCTCAGAGGAAGCTGCACGAGCAGTTTGTGAGTTAATTCCTTCGACAGAGAAGCTTAGGATCCTTCATTTTCATAATAATATGACGGGAGATGAAGGGGCTCTTGCGATTTCTGAAGTTGTGAAGCGTTCTCCCCTACTGGAGGATTTCCGATGCTCCTCTACAAGGATTGGCTCGGAAGGAGGAGTTGCCTTATCTGAAGCACTTGAGACGTGTACCCATTTGAAGAAGCTTGATCTTCGGGACAACATGTTTGGTGTAGAAGCTGGAGTCACTCTGAGTAAAGCTCTTTCCAAGCATGCGGATCTTACTGAGGCTTACCTGAGCTACCTTAACTTGGAAGATGAGGGGGCTAGTGCCATAGCCAATGTTCTCAAGGAATCAGCTCCTAAACTTGAAGTCTTGGAGATGGCTGGAAATGACATAACAGCTGGAGCTGCTCCTATTTTAGCTGCTTGTATAGCAGTGAAGCAGCTTCTCACCAATCTGAACTTGGCCGAGAATGAACTTAAAGATGAAGGAGTTATTCGGATCAGCAAGGCACTGGAAGAAGGCCATGTTCAGCTAAAGGAAGTAAATATGGGTGCCAACTTAATTAGAAGGGCTGGGGCTAGGCTCTTGGCTCAAGCTGTGGTGCATAAGCCTGAGTTTAAGTTGCTGAACATCAATGAGAATTTCATTTCTGATGAAGGCATTGATGAGGTAAAGGATATATTTAAAAAATCTCCTAGTATGCTTGGGCCCTTGGATGAGAATGACCCTGAAGGAGGAGATGATGACAAGGAATCTGGGGAGGAGGGTGAAGATAATGAGGATGAATTGGAATCTAAACTGAAGAATCTTGAAGTCAGCCCAGAGGAATAGGTGTTTCCTTGTTGGGGTTGATTGCACAATTAACTTGCGGAACACTAGAACTTGTTAAAACATTTTTATTTATCAAATCATCTGATTGACTGCTTTGTTGAATCTTAACCATGCTTTAGTTGGACCTGGCACAGTAACTCGAGCAGAAGCATAACAGATCTTTGAGTAGGCTAGGTTCAATTGCCCCCCCCTCCCCCTTTTCAGTTCCTTTTTTCTGTTTTCTCTTTTCCTTTTGGCTTGGTTTGAGACCTTAATTTAGTCATCTAATGTAATAGCAGATCTGGGAATTGATTCTGCTCTGAATATTACCAAAGAATGCTATTGTTGGAGACCCCGTGCTCTTTAGTTTGAGTTGCTGATTGTTTACTTTTTCCTGCTCACATCTGAACCATCTTCTGCTGGCATGATAGAACAGAGTAAGCATTTAGATCTCAAAAAACTACCTAGTCAATTCATTTTGTCGCACTTACTGTTTGATTATTACTGTAATTATGTATTCCAAATATTTGCATATTTCACTTCCTTACACAACATTTAAAATCAAGTTTTAGGGAAAGAGATCAGATTTTCATAGTGAAGTTCTAAGAGTGAGCATTATCTCTTATCTTGAGAAATCGGGACCACTACGATAAGATTTGGACCAAATCACCAGTAACTCCCATTCGGTAGTCGCTAAAGTGATGTGGAGTATGATTGGGCATTCCAGATGGAAGTGATTCCTATAGAAAGCAAGTATCCAATCGGGACAAGCTGGAAAAGAACCTCTCACTTGCTCTGAATGCACAATCTGACAGCTCAGATGAGATAAATCCTTTTGTACCGCCAGCATGTGGCTTGGTAGCAAAGGTTGAGCTAACAATTGCAACTGGTGATTTGTAGTCACACACTCTAGTTTGAAGTTCAATATAACATTTTAAGAACGATGCCCTTTTTAAGTTTGTCCCTTACAACTTTTTCATCTTTTTTTTGGATAAGCACAACTTTTTCATCTTACTTCAGCAGTAGTTCAGTCATTGAACAGAGTTTAAAATAGTTATTTTAAAAAATGTGATGAATGGTGGTTTTCATGCAGGGATAAGTAGAAATAAATTGGAAATTTTTTACCACAAATCTCAATAACAATTGGATGGTATTAAAATTTCAAGGGACTTTTTTGAAATAGAATTTTAAGCCCACAGAGTGAATGAGTTGCCTTTGTACAATAGTATAGATAAGCTTTTAGATTTACATTTTACTACCTTTAAATTTACACTTTTCCACACCTGGTACTATGGAAAACACTTTGCCGCCAGTATATATATGGTATTAGGAAGAGTGAAAACGGATCAAATTAACTTGAATAAAATATAATTTTTATATTTTTTTGTTTTTGTTTGGGGGGTGTGTGTGTGTGTGTGTGTGTGTTTTTTTAGGGGGTGGGGGGTGGTTTGTTGGTGGGATTTGGGGGTTGCAAGGCAGAATAATGCTAGTTATTGTCAATACTTTCATTCCAACTCCAAATTAATGCTGCACACTCTCCTACCAAAACACCATGTGCATTTTCTGCACATCACAAAACAGAAAGCTCTATGGCATTGACTGTCAAATCCAAATCAGTGCCCATTGAAAACCATGAAAAATGAAAGTAAAGGTGCATTTTATAAATTGGGATAATTGTACATGGCTGCTGATATGTGGAACATATTACATATATCAGAAATGAATGGGGGTGGTGCCGTGATGGAGGGAGTATAAGTCATCAGCGCCCCAGCAAAAAGGTCAATTTGATATTTGATGCACCAACGAGCCATTTAATAAACGGATAGCTACATTTACAGCCATGGCTAATGACCTAGAGCCCCCCAGCTTAACAACTAGCAACCTAAAGACAGCAGGAAGGCTCAACGTCTATCAGATAATTAAATCCTGCTTTGGTGTGTTTGCTAAGTTATATAAATCAAATCCAACCATTTCCTTTGCCATTAGAATTCTGCCCCCTAGCATCAGATGATGAATTTGAGACAACATAGCTAGATCTCTTCCTCTTATGGGTCTTCCATGTCAAGATATGCCCATTCCAACTACTGCCTCTGGCACCTTGATATTCGGGTTTTTCAAAATTTACCTCTTCAGATTTGAGCATTTTCTGGCCTTGGCTGAATGTATCTTCACTTGTTCCCTCACTTGCCACAGACACATTTTCATTCTTCAATTCTAATGATTTTTTCTCTGACCCTGCATTATTACCTGCCAAGTCATTGTCCTCGGAGGGAAGGTGCTCCCTCCTCTTTCCTTTAACCGAAAGCATTGATATGTCGTTTCCATTTTCCACAGCCTTCATCCACTGTAAATCACTTAGCGTATCGGCATAAACAACCTCTTTTCTTCGCCGCTTTCCTGTGAGGTTACTGCTTTCGTATTCAAAACCTTTGCCTTTATCTTCCTTGTCATCAGGTGAAGAATATGCCCAGTCAGGTACCTCATGTTCTTCCATGAGACGAGATCTATAATTTTCCTCTCGCCTTCTCTCCTCATCCATTTTCTCGAACATCCAGAACTCCTCATCTGATCGGGCTGCAAGGCGGTTAATCTCTCTCTCGCTGGGCACATCTGTTCCAAGTGAGCTTGTACCTCTACGCATGATCTCCTCCAACATCTCTCTTCTGTCCTGAGCTGCACAAATTAAGATGAACTATCTCAATGCTGTCTTTAGTTTATCCACAAAAAAAGAAGGAATAGTTAGATCATTGGCTACATCATTAATGACACATTAGGGACACAATTTTTAGGGATGTATAGCATTGCTTAAAAACAAAAGGAAAAAATGCAGGTGGGAGGGGGTTTCAATTAAGCATGCAACATCCAGAGGAAAAGATAGCCTTACTGATGGCGAGGAGAACACCCCCTCTTACTCCCAGTGCACAAAAAAAGGGAAAAAAGAAAGAAAGAGAAGAAGCCAACACAAAGGATCTGCAGCTAAATCCTAATCCGATCGAGTTTTAAACAATCTGATTCTTTGTAATCTCTTCGACAATTAGAGAAAAAAAGTTCAGAAAAATATAAAAATCTGTACCTATCTAATTAAGTGTTAAAAGCAACTTCCAGACACATGCAATGGCTAGTGCCGGATATAGACCTCTGTTGGCGTTTATTATTACTGGCGGTATGGAACATACATGCAGAAGTATAGATGACAAATAAAATTACTTTAGGTTGCTCCAGTTTTTTTTTTTTTTCAATCTTTCCTTTTTTTAAAAAGCAAGGGAAGATAATTTTTTGAGAGAGAGAGGTGGCAAGGGCATAAGAGTGATGCTTGTCACGGTTAAAAAAGCAAGGGTCATTTTTTAATAGAGAGAGGGAGGTGTTAAGGGCATAAGAGTGATGCTTGTCACGGGGGATATTGACCTTTATAAATTGACCTGATAACCAACAATCTATATATAGAAGTTCCAAGACAAAGGTAAGGGTAACTATGAAACAAATAGATGGGCATTATTTTTCGAAGTAAAGACTAGCCAGTTTTCTCGTTAACTAGTAAAAATGAATGTGCCCCTGCTTTGAAGCAACAGTGAACAGTTAGAAACAATATACTCTTTCTGTTTTGAAGATATGGCCTTATGATAAACAAATCTAAGCTATTGCATGAAATTCAAGCACAATGACAAACCTGTGGAAGTTGTATTGAACAGTCCTGCCTGGATAACCTTGGCATCGATGCCCATCTTCTGTTTTGCACGCTCCAATATTACCTCTTCAATTGATCCAACACTCACCAATACGAAAACCCTTACTTCCTTCTTTTGCCCTATTCGATGGGCCCGATCCTCTGCCTGTTGGTCCATTTGGGGGTTCCAATCACTGTCAAAAATTATGACAGTATCTGCCGTTTGTAAGTTCAGACCAAGACCACCAGCACGAGTGCTCAAAAGAAACATGAAGAAAGGAGAGTCTGGAGCATTGAATTGCTTTAGTAAAGTCCCTCTTTCCTCAGTTTTTGTTGAGCCATCTAGTCTAAGATACTTAAAATCGTGAAGTTGCAGATAAATTTCAAGAATGTCCATGAGACGAGTCATTTGCGAGAAAAGCAGGACTCTATGCCCTCCTCTGTGGAGTTTTGGGAGTAAACGATCAAGTAGCTCGAATTTTCCCGATGCCCTGATAATCTCCTCTTTGCGCCACATATTATATTCTCCGACAAACAGGTATGGGTGGTTACAACACTTTCTTAGCTGCATTGACAGGTTCTGTAGGCTCTTTGACTTCCCAGATCCTGCAAATGGTTGTCTTCTTAGCATACAGGTAAAAAAAATTTCTCTTTCAGCAAGAAATTATAATTACTTTGGTGAGTGCAAGGTTTTTAGACATGATTTCAGTCACAGCATGTGAAATAAAAAAATTAGGTTCAATAAGATGGAAGAGTCGGATGAATATGATGGAAGATGAGTACAACTAAGTCAATACCAAAAGAAACACATAATTATTGTGTAATTCTCATTTAAAGAGTTGAAGACTATTGATTATAAAGTATAGAGTCTTCAACCTTCTGTTTTGGCATTTTTGTAGTACTTTTGTTGCTTCCAAGAACAAATTTTGTACTTTCTCTCCCGAATGCAAAAAAGGAAAATTATTATAAAAAATTCTAACAAAAACAAGTCTTGATTAAATCTTGCCTTTAATCTTGCAGAATTTTCGGAATAACTAAACTGTTATTTAGGTTGAACAAATAAAAAAGAAGAAATAAGTTCATGGATGCTCGGCTTATGAAACTACAAAGACCAAAAGAAATCACTACCTAAAAAACAGAATCTTATGAGCTTGGACAGATGCAACTTCATACTACTCTTAAAAGGAAATCTAAAAAGCAGACATTCACAGACAATTAGTAAACAAACTGTTAACCATAATTGGAGCTTCAATGTCAACAATATTAGGTGGAAATGTTTACTCTGAGCTTTCTAAATGATTCCTATAAGAGTTTTACCCTAAGGAACCATTTGTTTTGATGTAAAACATTTTATGCCATAAAGGTTTTCTATGGAAATCTTCTACATGTAAAATAGTGATTTTCTAACTACTTTTCTAATGTTTGGAAGGTACGTTAAAAAACTAAAAACATTTTTTAGGTGTTTGCCATGATTTGACCAAAATTGCATGAGTTACAAGTTAAATATTATTTTTGCTTCATTGTACTCTTGAATGTGTGAAACATTGTTGTAATTTCCATTTAATGTGTGTTTATATATATAGAGTCCCAATCGTGTAACGTCCTTATCTATCTTCTCGTCAGCCCACTTTCACCTGAATAGGTATTTTGAAAAACAGGCCATTGGATTAGATAATCTTCATATGTATGTCATGTCTATCAAAAATCATAGTGATTTAACGGTCGGTTTTCAAAATACAGACTATTAAACAATTTTTACAGCATCTAACGGTAAATACTCTCAAAGTGTTTCGCAGATTGTATTTTGAAAATCGATTGTCGGATCATTGTAATTTTTAAAAAATATGACATGGTTAAGACAATTGTCTGGTCCAATAGTCGGTTTTTCAAACTACCTATCCTATGGCTCCCATAAGGGGTGGACAAACGCTGAGATAGATAAGGACATCCTTACTTGTTCATAATTCTACACACACACACACACACACCCCTCCTAGGATTAATAAAATGTTTAATGTGTGTGTGGTGTGTGCGTGCTTAAATACACACCCCACCACCCACCCACCCACACCCCTTCTAGGATTAAATATCATTTTTAAATTTTTAATTTTTTTTTATTTATAAATAGTTGTTGAATGTAAACAGGTTGGATCTAGGTGAAGGCTTATAATCTAGAACATGGTAGCTCTTAATTTTAAGTTAATGTTTAGTCTTTTTATTTTTTTAAATGTATTTTTTTTAATATTTAATAGTTTAAGAGCATTATTACATTAATATCATTTAAAAGAGTAATGTATATTTGCGCAAACTTACTTGACATGCTCACGTGGAAAATTTGAGTTTTTCCAAATATTTTTACTTTTTTAATGTGGCATGCCAGTAAGTTGGTGCAAAAAACATTTTCCTATTTAATTTTTTTTTATTTATTTTAAATTTAGATAGGTTTGAACATAACTGTATGATAAAATGTGTCAATATGTTTATGTAACCTTGAACCCAAGTTCAAACATAGATTGTCTTTCCACCAAATGACTTACACTTCTCAAAGCCACAAGTCATTTTCCAGTCATTTGTATATATTTTATTTTACATAAAAAATTCTCAATTTTCATGTTATGCTAAACATTCAACGATGCTGAAACTATTTTCCAGAAAGCATTTTACATTGAAACAAACTGAGCCTTAGTTTCAAATCAGAAAAATTTAGAGAGAGAGAGAGAGAGAGAATTAAAAGCAAAATGCCACCTAGACTACATTGAAATATTACAACGTGGAAGCCAAGACTTGAACAAGTATGATCAAAATATTTTTGAGCAAAGAAACTTGTTTTATAGACCAGGAAACAGCCATAGTTTTCACAAGTGTTGGTTGTATTTAACCATGAAGAACAAGACACAAAAACATGCAGAGACACAGCATTTAAGAGCAGAAGCTTCATACCAGTATCCAGCCCAACTCTTCCCACACCTGTAACTTGCTTATAATATACTTTCTGCCATGCTGACATATCACATTTCAGTATGACCTGTGTTTTCCCAGGAAGGTACTTCTCAACTTCATCTTTCTTCCTCCTCAATATGAATGGCCTTATAACCTGAGAATAAAAAAATTCATTAAAAAATATGAAGTTCAAGACATAACGAGAGATAAACAGACCAGGAGCAAACACCCACGTGATGCAAACGGTGAATAATCAGTAACTCTTCCTCATCGGTAAGAGAAACATCACCACGATCTGCGAAGGGCGCATTAAACCACTCTTCGAAGTTCTGAACTGAATTAAAAATACTTGGGAGGAGAAAGTTGAGGAGAGACCATAATTCCTGTAAACTATTCTGTATTGGGGTACCAGTTAAGAGAAGTCTACGTCGAATCCGATAGCTGCAAAAAAGAAAAATTCAATTAGAGAAGCCCCTCTTATTACTGTGAAAAAAACATAAGCAAAACATCTTAAAAGTACTAAGGAAATATTTCGCAATTAGCAAACCATATAAAACAAATAATGAAAGAATGGCCTATAGCATACCCTGAGACAAGAGTCCTGGCAAGGGCACACTCATGATTTTTTAACCGATGTCCTTCATCAACAATCATGTAGTGCCAGGGAATTCTCTTCAAAAATGCCTTATCTCTCATAATAAGATCATAGTGAGTGATCAATACATTGAATTTCCCCTCTCCTGACAATTCTTCCCTCAATGCCTTTCTCTCATCAAGACGTCCGTCATAAAGAATAGCCACAATACTGTATCAGAAAGAAACCCCATAAGTGACTAACTGAACATTACACATGCATGTATGCACACCCACCACAAACAAACCACCCATGCGAGCAAACACATAGAGACCCACCCACACATGCACGTGCGTGCGCGCGCGCGCACACACACACAGAGGTGGTGGTTATCAGAAAAAGGTTCCGTGCATACCTAGGAGCCCATGTTGAGAACTCAATAATCCAATTTGGTAGTACAGCCTTTGGAGCTACAATCAAGTGGGGCCCAGTCACACCCTTGTTCTCCATGAGATATGCAATCAACGATATGGTCTGAATTGTCTTCCCCAACCCCATCTCATCAGCTAAAATTCCATTTAAGTTGTTATTGAACAAAGAGAGCATCCACTGAAGCCCTTCTATCTGGTATGATCTTAATTCTCCACCTTGAAGACTGGATGGTTGTTCAGTTACCTATAGAGTTTGAAATTTAGTTAGATTCTTTGTTCCTTGTAAAACTAGAATTTATAGTATGAGCATTCAAATATTCCATGGAATAATCAAACACTGTTCATCACCACATCAAGCATTCTAGTACTTGCGAAACATTTGGCAATGGTAACACTGCATTTGATACTCAAGTTAAAGAAATTATTAATAAACACACTCACACACATACATATTTAGGCAGTGCCTTACAAGTACCCTTTATGGTGAAAATTAGCTCAGTTATTATGCCCAACCATTAAATCTAAAGAAAAAAATGGCTTATTATGAAAACAAAGTGACCGGACAAAATTAATAATATGGGAAGTTAAGATCAACAAACTGGACCAATTATAAGCCTAGGAAGACTGCTAGGAGGTGCCCATCAAAAAAGGTCCAAACCCCTCCCTACAAAAAAGTGGGATATATGGCCCATCCATTGCACAGAGTACCCTAGAACAATGCTTTATATATATAATTTACATTTTACACAAACACTTAAACATTCAAATGACATGCTCTGATTGCATTCCCAAACCCCATGAATGTTTTGCCCCCTAAATGTTGAATACGCAAAACAATTACAATACAATAAAACCCACAAAAGATAAATGCATATGAGGTAAACTATGAGGCACTTGCATAAGAAAATCTAATAGCATATACAAATAATAATGCCTTATTGTTTACCTTTTCTTGAATTGAATGAATGACCGAATTATACTGCCGCTGACCTTCAAGCAAATCACCAGTTTTAACATGGCGATCAGAATCTACCATGTCTACATCTCCCTCAGAAGGAAAATCCCCACGAGCTCCAGACTTCGTCGCAGGCAAACCAGCTTCTGCGTTCGAGGGTTCAATGCCATCCAAATGTTGAGCATCTTTTTGACGTTGAACAGCAGCACCTAGAGAAACAAGAAGTGTATTTGTCTTTTCAAGAAGCATCGTTAATCTTTCATTTTTGCTCTCCTCCACCATTTTCATGTATGCTTCTTGATCGTCAGCTTTCAAGGCCTGGAACCTTAATTTCTCGGCCCGTGTAGCACGCTGCCTTTGCCTTCCATGCCATGCCTGTTAAAGTAAGGAACTTAAAATAAATCCCTTCACTTTATGGTATAATAACAAAGAGTATTCACGTTCATTGTTCTGATTTATCTTCTTCATCGAGTAATAAATGATTACTTCACCAACACAGAATAACCATAAATCTCATCTTCCAGAATCACAGATAGATAATCTCAGAATATTTGCAATAACTTCATTTCAAACACTCTTCACATAAGAAGCATATTAAGAAATATAAATGAGTATAAAATTCTACAAGTATCATATACAGAGACAATTCACAAGAATGAGGGGGAAAAAATGAATATATCACTAGGTAATTCCCCTTGTATTTTGATTGTTCTGTAACTTATGCGAAGTTGTCACAAGACGCACATCTATTGCTAGGTGAGTAATGTTACGTAAACAAATTAGAAATGCCCAACCACTACGAAAGCATTTCACAAACATTAGGTAAACTTTAAAATTTGTAACTTGAAATGTTCCTGGAACACAAGGGAAACGTGCTTCCTAGAATTCTCTCATCTCAACCCTTCCTTCAATGACTTAAAAATCTAACAAGTTTCTTTAATTCTTTCCCTAAAACCAAAAGTCCAATTTCCCACACATTTTCTTGATGCTTTCTAATTGTTTGGTCAAAGTTTCTCACTAGATTTCCTGCTAAGTTTCTGATCTAGTTCCAAATCATTTCCACACTTCACAATTGCCACATATTTTTTAAACTCCATTGCCCACTTCTGTCTCCCATGCCATTGCCCCAGCTTCCCATTCAAGTAAGTAGGCATGAAAAATATAAACTGGACAAAAGAGGAAGAAACAGATAGCATGCCTGGACTCCATCATTCCTTTGCTTCCTGCGTTTCAGAGCAGCTTGAACTTGCAGTTGGAATTCACGGACCGTGTTGAGTACCTCTGCAAAGAATTTTCTTTTTCGAGTCTCCAAACGATTCTTTTCCTCCTCCTCTAACCTTGACAGTCTCTGCAACGAAAGTATTTCACTATGTCGGCAGCATACTGGAAATTTTATAATACAATTGAAATTAAATAATATAAAACTTCTAAGCTGAGAGTCTGAGACAACCCATAATCTGAATCCCAGAAACATCATACTTAGTCTATAAACTCGTATCTACATTTTCTGAACATATCCAAAAAGTTGGACTCACTGATTAGTGGCCTCTTCTAGAAATCATTCAAGAAGATAGTTGACCTGGTAACCTAATTGTAACCATATAATATTTTAGCCCTTCCAAACTAATTTCAGTGACTGGATGGCTATAATTATCTGAAATAAAAATTTGAACCTGTGAACTCATAGATGGAATCCATCAACCAGTGTCATTAAAGTGGTAGGGCCACACTTTTTTACAGATAAGATTTACAATCTTTTAAGGCCCAGATTCCCAATATTCCCATTCTCAGCAACATAAGATTCTATAATTTTAAAAAGTAAAGCATATACTGCAAAATGACCTCAGCATCCCGTTTCTTCCTGAATTGATCATCAGCTTCCATGGCAAAAGCATCTCCAACACCATATAAAGGACGACGCAATCGCATCAAACCCCAGTCAAACAATTGCTTGTCAGGATACGCACAATTCACACGAAGCCAGTACTCTGAACTCACATCAGAGCGAACCTTGCTTTGCAACTCTGCTAGCTGGAAGAAAAGAAGTCCTTGCCCACAAGGACAGAACCCATGTCATCCCTCGGTACCACAAGAAAACAAAAAAGACATATGCACAAGCACACACACACAAACCATATTTGCATATCTAATATAATTAAGTAAAAGGAAAATGTTTTATCAGACACCATTAGTAGAAACCACCCCTTCACCTGCATAATATAGAGGAACTTGCTAGATGGATCGCCACTTTTGACTGCCCAATCGACTACTTCTCTCACTAAGGGGTGAGACCCACATGCATGTATCGCATGGGATTCACCCCTTTGTATGAAAGGTGATGGTTTGGGCAATCAAATTGGTGGTTTTCCAATTGTTATAATAACCTAAAATAGAATTAATGGCTGGTGTAAAAAGAAACAAATGATACCGCATCAGTAAAAGAAACACAGGATATAGGCCGCATTTGGTAGCATTTCAGCGGCAACAATATCAAATATTCTCAGTGAAACAATTCTGGAAAAATTAGAAAGCAGGTCTATAATGTTTCTGAAAGTGAAGTCAAATGGGTTCCTTTTTTCTTGGATATTGATTTTTTCTCATCCAACCCAACAGATTTTGGGGAAAGAATCATTTCACTGAAGTACAACTACCCGCTGCCTCTCCATTAGTTCAGATGAATGCCGTAAAACTTTCCTTTGAGAAATATAAACTTATATGAAAGTAAGCACTGATCATAAATTTCTCAAGGCATTTTTAATACATCAAGTTTACCTTCAGTCCATAGAGTTCAAGCAAACACCTTGTCTGCAGCTCCTCACCTCTAGTCGAAGGCAATTCTAATTCAACATTAACACATTAGTAAGCAATCTTCTCGGATATCTAGACTATAAAATTAGTAGCAATTGATTTGGAAAAATACAACATTAGCTTTCCAATAGATTATCAAGTAAAATTCTATGCTGCCAGTGTAAAATTGCAATAAGAAACCTCCACGAAAACCAATTAGGCTAGCAGCAGGGTCCAAATATCAAACCACACCTTCCATCTTTAGCTTCATAGTCTCATCATACCCAAACAATCTATGGATCAAAGTTAAAAAGGAAACTCACAATAGATCATTACCTATGGATCAGATAATTGAACTTGCAAATTTTTTTTTTGCTATAATCACTGGAACCTAATGATAGAATTTAATGCAGCCGCTTTATCAAAGCGGCTTCTTTCTCTTTTTTCATAAGATGTAGCAATGCAGATTTTCCAAAATTAGATGGACACTTTAAAATGTGCATGAGAAAAAAATACATTCAAAATTACCCATCAAGAATTTCTTCATGGGCCGCTCATACATGTGAAGAATAATATGATTGTTTACAAGGTAAATATTCTTCATAGAACATAGTAACCTTCTAGTTCAGTTAACCGATGCTGCATGTGGCTCTGGAAACGACTTTCCCTTGTTTCTGTCAATCCAAAACCTGACATGCAATTTGACCGTTGCTTCACCAGTGCATCCTCAAGGTTCATTATCAAATCCCCTCTGTTAGAAATCCCAGGAGCATCCTGAATCATGAATATCAAATCCAAATACCAAAAGTTAAATCAGAGACAGACATTGTGAAAAGGCCTATTTTATGCACAATCAACTTCAACGCCACCAAAATGCTTCTTAGTCAAATCTACACAGAGAGAACAAGACTGTACAAATTTGGTCCACATTGGCTTGGCATGCATGGATACTAACCATGAGCAAATTGAATTTTTTATTTCACACAACAAAATATCAAGAACTCCATATTAAAATAAGTAAAAAAAACTCCTTCTACTAACAACCTCAACCAGTTTTGGCAA
>JAESVK010001304.1:3186936-3211562 GCA_017140935.1 Hamamelis virginiana
AACACAGCGTTACTATCGTCTTGATGATTAATTATTGAACAAAAACATACCTAAAAGAAGGTATGGCAAGTTCTGAAGAATTAACAATCAGGCCATGCTCTGAGGTACCAATCATATAATCATAAGCACCCTGTAAATAGAAACATCAGAAGTTAATTGAGGAAGGCCTCATATAAATGGTTAGCAGAACCATTTATTAATTTTAGAAAAAATATGTTGCATAAAAATAATGAATACCTTGTACGGACAGTCCCTAAATACCGAACCAATATTGGAAGCATATCGCACTCTATACCCCCAATACGTTCCCGCTTCTTCCCGGGGCTTGGAGGATGAGACCTGGTGCAATAAATCTAGAAAAATAGAAATATGAAATCATATGCTTCTTGAATAGTATACATTTTGGTAGCTTGCATGAAGATTGTAACTGCAGGCATAATGCATTGTATAATGCATTACTGTTAAGTGCTGAAGTGAACCAACTGAATTCAACTCAACAAAGCCTTAATCCCAACTACATAGGACCCTTTTTCCAATTCAGCTTTATCAAGGGCCATATCATCTGTTAGATCCTTAGCATACATGTCCTTTCTCGGGACTTCTATGTTATTTTGCATGTTCTTATGTCTTCATTGCATATGACCAAACCATCTCAAGCAATTTTCCCTCATCTTCTCCTAAATTGGAATCACTCCTATCTTCTTAGGAATGCATTCATTTCTTATTTTATCTTTCCTTGCATTACCACTCATCCATCTTAACATCCTTATTTCGGTCGCACTCATTTTCTGAATATGTTTTTAAATTACTCAACATTCAGAACCATAAAGAATATTTGGACATGTATAACCAAAATCATAAATTTAATATTTTTTATAGCGTTAGAACATAAAACCCCAGATATATAAATAAATTTAAACTAGAAGAAAGGTTCCATTTCTCAAACAAGAAAGAGAAAAAGAAATTATCATGCATCATACAACTTTGGTGCCATACTTTCTCTTCACCAATCATTAGTGGGCTATAAATTTGAAGTACACAATGACAATTTGAATCTGATGCAACAATGTAGGGGATAAGAATTGAATGTTGAACAAGCCAACTAGCAATCCAACTTACCTATTGATATTGTACAAACAAAATCCACTGACAGTGCAAAAATGAAGGTGAAATTCAGATACGTGCAAAGATAGAATTGAACAGGGATGAGAACTATCTTGACTCCAACAAACATGAAATCGAATCTGGCTCAAATTTATTGAGCATACAATTGAGAAACAACTAAAGTAAGGTCAGAAATTTGCAAAAAGAAATTCTAAACATTACCTGCACCCAAATGGCGGTTTTTTCCCATAGCTACAGTGACTCTCACCCCGGGTTCAAGTACTTGTTCAATTACAACATTCTGCAAAATTTATCATTGAGTCAACGAATGACCAAGCCTACTGGTGAAATTTATTTTAATGAAACCTCTCAGGAGGGAAAATAAAAGAGTACCACTGTAGATATACCAACTATAATATGAAGACATATATCAATGTCAGAAGAGCTTATGTGACTTGAACAAATATTAACTAAAATCTATAGATATAATGACTTTATGTTTACAATGTACATAAAAAACAATGAAGTGCAATTATTTTGACTTGAAATTCAACCATCTCATCAACAATTCAATGGTCAAAGACGCGCGTGGGGGGGTGGGGGGGGGGGGGTGAAGGAAGAAGAAACAGAAAGAAAATGGAACATGGCAATTACTCCGCCCCTAATTTGTGTTTCTGCCCCCAAATCAACAGCTGCTAGCCTGTTATTGCTCATTGGAGTTAAGTGATAGACAGTGAGCTGATGAAGACCGGGGCTACTTGGGCCCAAAAGACACCACCCAAATACATGGCATATGTCTCTCAATAGTGTGTTGACCAGACAATGCTACATGAGCACCTGTCCAATTCTACTTCCTCTACACGCACGCGCGCGCGCACAGAGAAGCGAGCCTATTCTTGGTCAGCCTTCACACCAAAAATCAAATGCAACAAGAAATCATTTTAATTATCGTGGGCATGAAAGCACGGAAAATGGAATCCAAAATACATGTGATGTGTTATTCAACACATGATGGACAGAACATGGCCCATAAACTGCTAAACTATGAGTATCTTGTAGCTCTGCCTTCATAAATGAAAGGCAGATAGCAGAAAAATTGCATTTATGGAGCAAACTTTGATATAATGCGACCATACCTTACTTAAACCCACATCAACTAGTGTTCCCACTGAATTTGGAGCCTTTTCTTTTAGTGTGACACCTACAAAATTATTACAAGATATCAAAATGTCAAGGACAGTGAATATTTTTATGAACAGAACATAATCATCCTTTTTAATGAAAGCCATCCAAAAACTAAAGAAATAACGCTAAACAGAATCCATTATTTAAGGTAGGCCTTGTGATGTAAAGAAGAAAGAGCAGATCCATTTCAATTAGTGAAAGCATTACTGCCTTGTGATGTGAAGAAGCAATAGCAGATCCATTTCAATTAGTGAAAGCATTACCACATCTTTCTTTTTAAGCCACAGCTTACCTTTCTACTTTGATCTATAAAAACAATGTATAAGAATGGCATTTGTGGTTGTCAAGGACAATGAACTGAGTAGGAGAACTAGCATCCAAAAAATACATCCCTAAACTAAAAAAGCTCAAACAATCATCTATCCATGTGTCCCTTTGTTATTAAGAGTGAATAGTTTTTTTTCCCAATAACCATGACTTTTGCATTTCCTCCTACTTGCAGATTCAACTTATCCAAGTATTCAGTTATTTGGAGTTGGAAACAAAAATTCTCTATTAGTATTTCCTGCCCATCAGAGGCCAAACTTTAGCTAGCTTGAAAGATGTTAGATCCTTTATACCATCTGTAGCCATGTTCTATCCAAACTACCTCTGCCTCTTTAGCAGTCTTCTATTGGCACTAACTCATTTCTTCATGCAGGCACCTCCATTGGTCTTCTTTCTTACATGCCCAAACCATTTCAGTTGGCAATTCACTATCTTATCATCTATTGGGCTCCAAGATTTCCACAACTCAATTGTATATAATCTTATATTTGGAACTTTCTTCATATAATCCATTCTAACACCCTTATCTTGGCTATACTCAAGCGTAGTCTCATATTTATAACACCGTAGGTGTTCTAAATTGACAACATACTATATTGATCAAGCCTACACAATGGAAGGCAAAAATCACTTGCAAAAATAAGAAAAATGTAACCCCAGTATCCACAAATGAATGAAAGGAGATATAGAAAGGGCCAGGTTAGGTGTTGGCAGTATAATGCACTTCAACTGAGAAAATCATAAGAAAGCCTACCTTCCCGATATGAAGCCCACTCATGCTTGCGCAGATGGTGCGGAGCATCTAGTGGGGGCAACATACCCTGTAAATATGCAAGTAAAGACGTAAGAAACTTTAATTACTATGAACCAAAAATCAACAAAAGAAATGCTTCTGCAGGCTGCAAGAAAATTACTATTATGAAAATTGGGTTCGCACCACAAATCTTAAGCTGTTATGCTTGGGGAAGAGACTCTTTCTTAGATATTGTGGTGTCTCGAGATACCGCAAGATCCTCATAAGAAAAGCTGCACCACTTTCATCCTCATCCGAAGCATCCACAGTTGTGACACTAGAATCATCCACTGAAGTACTCTTATTATCAAATACAACCACCTGCTTATCCAATAACACAAATATAACCCCTTCTACATAACCAAAATAGGGATGAATTCTCTTAACGGTAATAAAAGAAGTGAGGCCCTAAATAATGAAAAACCTTCTTGCAACCGAGAAAATATAAAAATAAATTCCAGTGCTTTCATTCACAAAATACAATATTGACCATTTTTAAACTCATATATTGAAAGATAAACATCAAAATGACCAGAACCAATCCACTAATTAGTAATTAGTAATTAAAAGAAGTAATTCAGAAACAGACCTCATCGATTCGGAAAATTGTTGCGGCACGGGCAATTTGACCAGCCAGCTGAAAAGAAACAGAATTTATGAGGAAAAATAAATAGGAAAAGGATTGAAATAATCCTCTGCTTGGTTACCAAGACTATGGGGGGAAAGAAACTTTCGGATCATACGTTTTTTACTGTTTTAGTTGCGAGTTCCTCACTTTTTCTCTCTCCCTCACAGAACAAATAAAACAATTAGATTGTGTACCATATGTATAGAAATTGAAAAGCTCAACTCAGCTGCACGAAATAGTCGTATTAAGCGAAGTTGAGCGGACATTTTAGTTTTTTCAGGTCCCAGGTAATGAAAAATAAATAAATGCACAGAGGATTAGGACCTTAATTTATTTTCCTTTCCAGCATTTTCAAAGCAACCAAACGGAGAATAAAGTGTATGCATAATAAGAGAAAAAGAAAGAAATATGAATCGAGAGAGAGAGAGAGAGAGAGAGAGAGAGATTACTCGGGTGGCGAGTTCGAGAGACTGAGCGTTGTCGATGATGGAACCAGGGACAGCGATGCTGAGAGTCGGTATCTCATTTGCCTCGTTTTCCTGTTTCTCTCTCTTTTTCTTTTTCTTCTTCTTAGTGTGAGAGTCGCCATTGACGAGCTCGGCATCGCTTTTTTCTTTCATATGTCGTATATTTTGTGCTTCAGCTACCGCTTCGGCTTCGGCTCTGGCTCTCTTCTTCTTCGGCATCTCTCTGTGGAGTGTGAGCTTTCCGTTTTCAGGAACGCGCGATTATGAAAAGGGCTTCATAGTTTGGGGGGCTTCTTTCTAATTTCTAGCGGGTAGTTATGTGGTGCTTTGCATTACCATGGATCGGCAATGTCCTCCACCCCATCGGATGGCTATAATTAAGATCGGCACAGACCGATTGCAACCACTAATAAAAATATTACTAAGAGCATCTCCAACCATGATTAGATAAAATGTTCAAATAGTATTTTATCTATTAACTTTGCTTAGTTATAAGGATTGTGACATTTTGCAAATAATGGTCATTTTGGCTGATCATTTATATTTTATATTTTTCAGATTTGAATTTATGGAAAATTGATGAAGCGGCAAGATTGCCCTAGCTCTCTCCTCCATATCTTACTAAATATGGCCCTCTATTTGGGAAATTTGGGGATTTGCTTGTCATGTGGTCGATCCTTTAAGAATTCTGACATGCTTAGCTAAATTCGAATAGTTTGACCATTTAAAATATTAATGAATTTATCAAGACCTATAGCATTTTATCCGAAATTGGATTGATAATTAACAATATTTAAACTTTTCTTCAATAGTTTAAATGTAAAATTTGAGAAAAATAGATATAAATATGAATAGAGATGCTCCAATAGTGTCATATTCTTTTAGAATTTTGGCAAAGAAAATTAAAAAAATGGTAACATGACATGAAATGGATTGGGCCAAATTGATATCCATATTTTTTGCTTGGAGCATAGGAAATCATTTTGGATCAACCTTGGTTTTATTTTTTTGCATATGAATTTACATCACCATTGGATTACCCAAATATGCATTAAAAAATAATAATAATAATAATACATATGGATACACATAAACCATTGGAAATGGTCTTACAGCCTTAATAATGCTTAATGCTTGTACATTCAATCGATGACTCACCTTATACCTTATAAGGTACAAGTCAAACTTGGAACTTTCTCCTGTAACTCTGTAAGCATATAAGCGTATGCTGGAGACGACAATAAGCTTCTCCATCCAGAACAGCAAGCTTCTCTTTTTTAGCACGGCTTAACTAACTCTTGAGTACAGCAGTGAAAAGTAAAAGATAACTCCTTCTTAAACAAAACTCCAATCACAGAACAGGGAAAAAAAAAACCCCTTTAGTGGCACCGATCAATAAAAAGGCTTCAGAATACCCTTTACATTCCAAATTACAAAACTTTGATAATGCATTTTAAATCTCAAAAGATATTTTATGTTGACCATGAATTTTAGATACCCTTACAAAATTTTCAAACCCATCCAGATATAGCAGCCTCCCAATCCAAATTCTAAACCAGTGGATGATCCTCGCATTGACACTTCGCACCATATACATTCAACAGAAGAGTCTCTCTCTCTCTCTCTCTCTCTCTCATTAGCAACATTCCCATATGAAATGTTCTTCAGCACACTCTCCATTAACACATGGATTAAAGAAAGCTATTCTTCTGGGCAGCTTCCAACTCTAAAATAGAGTGCAAATAACCTTGCCAAATATCATTTCTTCAATGCATTTACCGGTATGGAAGTTGGAACGGGCATAAACGAGCAGAATATTTTTCAACTATATTAAAAAAAATTAAATAATAAAAATTGTTACACTAAACACCTGTGCTCATTTTATGAATCAAGTTTACAGGAAGAGATTTTACTTGTGTTGAAATCTAAGAAAATTATAGAGGTGTTATCCTTTGTGCGCAGTGTTCTAGCCTCACTTAACAAAAAATTAGCGATCTTCTCTGCTGAGTTCTCTCCATCTATAGCACATCTCTCCGTTGTCTGCACAGCTCAAAAAATCAAATTTTTTGTTAGGAACTCTTCGTGGTAAGTTTTTTCCCATATATATTCAATGAAAATTGTGCAAAGTGGAGATAAACCTGAAGGACAAGCTGCATTGCCTTCTTCACACTAATGACATCCCAAAAGCCATCACTGCAGTTTTGCAAAATTTGGAGTCATATTTCCACTATATTAAGAGAATAGTAACAAGATCACCCAAACAAAAGATATAAAGAAGAAAGCAAACAATTATTTAGGTTTTTCTATATGAGAAGAGGGAGGTTTTTTTTCCATTTTATTGTTGTTGCTGTTGTTGTGGGAAGAAAAGGGAGGGCGGGGTTGTTGAGAGAATACTTCTTAGGAGAAAGAAACAGACAACATTCAACTAGCATAATTTTTAGCAAATTTGATTCCCAGATCAACCAACAAGATCTAGTTCAAGCAAATATTGCTGAAAGAGAGGCAAAATATTTCAGTAAACAAAGACAATGATTGAAAGTAGTATCACCTTGCCAATAGTGCAAAGGCCCCACTTGTGTGATCTATGTGCACAACTTGACTAATGTAAGGCTCTGAACTGAAGCGGGCTTCCTGCTGTTTCAGAAATTTGTCTCCCAGCATCCGCGCAAGGTTTAAACCTGGGCCAGGGGAGAAAAAGAGTGAGATCACAATCAACATTCAACAATGAAATTAATAAATTAGGTGAAATAAATTTTCCATTACCACATAGGCGTGTTTCCCCGTCTTTTAATGGTTCTCCTGTTTCGTTGATGCGGTTTCTTTCAGAATAACTAGTTATTCTATGGTCTTCCGTCATCTTAATCTGCTTCCCATCGATACTGCCAAAATAAGATCATATCCCATTGTAAAGATCAAGTAAAAGGTAGAATATAAATAGAAATATTTTGAGTAGCTGAACCAAAAGTACGGCATGGATTTTAACCAACAGATATGCCAATATATATACATATATATAGTAGGGAACCAATAATACAATTCCAATAACAGCATTATAATGATTGTATTGACATTATAATGCTTATTAACTGGGCAGGCCTCAAAATTGTCACATTTTGATTGAATATAATACTCAAAAGAAAGTGGCTGTTGTTGCTTATTAGTAGCATTTATCATTCATCAGAGCCAGTATACTATTATCCAATAGTGTTGAATTTTTTTCCACTTTTTCCCCGGTGCGAGGGAGAAGACAAGAAAAGAACAGATAGGATCCTCAAGAGACCCCAACCCCTCTAGCATCCCTGTCCATGTAAAGGGAAAGGAAAGGCTGGGGACCGTAAAGATAGTGAACGGAGAACTAGAATCAGGTCCCACATTAGCTTTAGCCTATCATTGCAGAGATTTCCTTCTCTCAAAGTGTGGGACATCCTACACTCCCAGCTCCTTTGGATCAAAGCTCATACAATCATCAAGAAGGAGATTGTTACGATCGGTCTCAAAGTTTAGGGATTAAATCATGTGGATGACCATTTGAATGTCTGGTTCACAGATAACTCAGCAACATCCCTTCTTCCCAAAGCCAACAAAAAACATATCCAAGGACCAATGCCACTTCTCAGAACCAAACAAAACCTCTGGGTTTGAGCACTAAATTTTTAGGTGATATCTGGTTCCAGATTGAAAGCATTTTCTAAATATCTGTGGAGTGAATTTTGCAAATCAACCCGGAGTTATCAGTTTCAGCAAACTCGTAACCTTCTCCAACTAGACCAAGTTTTCATTAACAACCTAAAATCTAGTCTTAGTTTCTAAAATTTGAATTAATGAGACAAAAATGAAACATATCCTATATCAGGTTGCAAGTTTCATTAATAATCTGATAACTACACATATTATCTAGTTGCATCTGACACTCCAAGTAGTACAGATTTTAATGATAGATTATCATGATTAGCCAACAAATGACAAAAAAATAATGTTAACATGACCACATACTTCATAACACAAGCTGAGTCCCCAACATTTGCACATTGCGCAAAGAAATTTTCTTGACCATCAGCCCAAACCAGAAGCACCGTTGCAGTACAACCCTGAAAGGAATTGATTATTATAACAAGCAGACCATAGCCTTTTAACCTCTTACATCACAAAAAGGGTGGAAAACAAGATGGAATATCTTTTTTCACAGAAAATCTTGTGGAGAAAGAATTAGAATACTCCAACTCTATTAGGAAAAGGTCAACAGGTTGACGATTTCAACATTTCATCATGCAGTTATTTACTTAAACAATCCAACAAGGTAAATCGAGCTGCTCTTGTGCTTAGATGTTGAATCGCAACAATCTAATAGGAAACAAAGTCAACATTTATTGCTTCATTTGTCAAATAAATGAACTCAACAAAAAGTCATAACTCCTTGAAGGTTAACTATACTAAACAAGTCAAGCCATAACTCCCTGAAAGCATATCTCAGTATTTACCTTGCCAGAGATAACATACAGAAGAAAGTCAGCAGTTAAAGCTTTGAAAGCATCTCTCAGATTTAACTCATAAGGGATGACGTACAGAAGAAAGTCAACACTTAATACATCATTTGTCATGTAAGTGACCCTAAGCATTGTAGTCCTCAAGGAAACCAACAGATAAAGTTCTTTTAATTCTTCAATTGTGATTATAGGAAGTTCTGCCACATCATCCAAAGGCTCACATTTATACAAAATGGACAGTCATACATGATTAATACGTGTTAATACATCTAAAAGTTAATAACATTAATCAAAAAAATCTCCTAATGTGAGGTAGCAGGGTTCCCAAATAACAATGATCAGTCACTCGTAACCACCATGTGCTCTGAATCCTTCTAGTTCTTAACTTCCTATTAAGTCCCCTTTATTTTTGAAGTTATATCTACTCTGACCGACCTTGGGTTCTACTAGCCATGCAGATCCTTCAATGTCAAATAAGAATTTAAAAAGTAAATAATTAATTAATTAATTAATTAAAAAATTAATAATAATAATAAATGGTTTTTTCGAGTATAATCATGAAGCCTGTATTGAGATAGGAATCATTGTTCAAAAGCATTGCAGGCATAAGAACCCTAGCCTCCACTGTTCCACAATCCACATTATTGTCCATATTATAGCATTCAAATTTTTATAGATTTCTATAATAATAAATTTTAGGTGTTGTTAATTGTTTCTAGCACATGAAAAGGGTATCAACAACAAAAAAAGAAACAGTTACACTCTCATCATGAGTATGAAAGGAGTACTAAAGTCAAATAAAAAGATTACATAAACCAGTCAAACATTTTGACATCGTTATAGCATTCATTCATCCAGAGCAATGAGATAATCCACTATGTTAAAAAGCTGTCAAAAAGAAATGATAGTTATAGAATCCAACTATGGCAGATAAACAGAGACAATTCAAATGCATATATTAGATATATCATGCATCAATTATCAATCATAGATGCACATAAAAGGTAAGAACACTAAGTAAAAAAATGTCAGGGAGAAAACCTCATAATGGTGATTCATGCATTCCTCTGTTTGAAAAAATGCATCCCTAAGGACATCTGAAGCATCACATAGAGATAAAATCCTCCCCCTTTTCAGTGAGTCTGACAGGATATTAGCGACCTTCTCTGGCAGAATTCTGAAAAACGAAATTGTTAAACAGTTAATAAAGCATCTGACAACAGCCAAGAACTACAACACCAGTGCATAAGCGGGAGATTCAACCTCAATTAGCTTAGGATGATAGATTGAAGGGTTCACAAATATATACATAGGTCACGTTCACCTTACACCCTATTTTGACACCTATGTTTACACCTCGTTTTCAAAACACTACCCATATATATATCTAAAGGAAAAATTGTCAATCACTTTAGAACAAGAATTGGGATAAGAACTGATAATGATTCATACTTAAATTCTTATAGAAACCATTTGGCTGCAAATATTTTCAGCATTTTTAGTACTTATTCCATTATATTAAAAAGAATTCAGTATACATCACCATGATTTGTTCTTTTACAATTTAAATCATAATCCATTATCCATCACGCAAATATTCCATGTAACCAAGCCCAACTTCCAAAAATTATAAAAAATGATTCATGCAATATAACGTACATCACAAACTGTCTGGTTGCAGTTGCTGGATGAGTACACAAAACTTGAATCTTAATGAATTGAACTCTGGTCTCAAATTTTCTATTGGGCTAAATCTATGGATCTGATTTGCACGAAAGCATAAAGTACTGAGTCTAAAAACATGTTCAATACAGTAAACAAACAAACTATACTGTGACTGCAAGAAATAATGAACTATATCTAAGCAGTGCAAGAGTAAAATTACAAGACCTGAAACAGGAGCAATCAATAGCAAAGTGCACGAAAAGAAGGTAAAATTTACTTATTCATTTGCATAATCCAAAAACAAAAATTACATTTCTGACTCCGTGTCTAAGAATATATTGAAAAATGTTTACTCTGATTGCTAAAGGTAGAAAATAGAAGTTAGTGTGAGATTTTCAAGATAAAATTTTCCAATCAAAACAAGATATTGCACTTGAGTTGTAAAATGAAACACTAACTTGCTAGCAGATTTGGCAGCCCCTGATCCACCATGTCCATCACAGATACCAAAGATTCCAAACTGCAAGATAGGCATTTGGGTGAGATTAGCTCTTTAAGGAAAGGGCATAACATCTACACAATAAAATTACAACCTGCTCAACCCCGGGAAGAGGCCACTGGTAAAAGCACACATCTTCCATGGGAAGCTTCTTTCCTCCCCGACGCAAAGCCATGGGATCTGATGCCACACCAATTCCAAAGGGGATCTGGCATTCCGCTTGAGATGTAATCAGAACCTGTTAACAGAATATGCATCTATCAGTCGCTGAAATATGAGAGAATCAGAGAAGTGGCACATATTGTATTCACTATAGTTTGCATACTGATGATCAATAGGGACAAATAATCAATTCTAGTGTCGCCATAAGAGCATAAGGAAAACAATTCAGTTTAATGAAAAAGTAGCCAGTCAAGTCCTTACCCAGAGAAGTAATTATTTGAAAGCATATGAAGATTAACTTTTACTGTTCTTTGTTTTCATAATAGTACTATATAGATTCACAATTTTTTTAATTACCTCTGTGCTAAGTGATGCATAAACAAGAAACCAAAAGAGTTCTAGAAGGAGGAGTTAAAAAAAGAATAAATAAATAAATGAAGAATAAGCCTCTAAAATCAGCACAACATGCACATATTTTGGATATCAAGATAGCCAATTTAGGTTCCATAATTCTTAAGATTAGAAACCCCTACACTAACCTATTCAGTAAACTTATCATAAATTCGAAGGTGAGTCTATTATCATTATTCATAAGCAGATTCTGAATCAACGCTCAGAATTATATTCTGTAGACCAATAGACCATACAGATTTGAGTACGCGACATCCGAACCTAATTGTCAAATTTATTAATTATTAAAGTTTCCTCAATACCTAATATTACAAAAAAACCTTAGTCAAGCTCTCAACCAAGCTTCAAAAACTTAATTCTTCCAGAAGTGTATTCAATATGCAATTCTCTCTGTTTAAACAATTTCCAAATATACTTATACTTGAGATTAATTCCTAAAAATTTGTCACCTTCATACAAACACATAGCTGCTATAATTACAACTAGATAGAGGCACATCGGCTTACATATACTTTGGACGTGGTGCCAAGAGTTATTATATCTCCACTTGCAAGCTCAATTGGATCACCCCAGTGTCTACTT
Source organism: Hamamelis virginiana (assembly GCA_017140935.1). Classification (NCBI taxonomy): domain Eukaryota; kingdom Viridiplantae; phylum Streptophyta; class Magnoliopsida; order Saxifragales; family Hamamelidaceae; genus Hamamelis; species Hamamelis virginiana. Next base: position 3,199,244 of record JAESVK010001304.1, read on the forward strand.
CCAGAATCAGGATGGTTGACTACCTGAGAATTCAAGTGTGTCCCATTTAGGCTACCCATGTCTACCAGCTCCCATTTCAATTTCTGAAACCAAAAGTTAAGTCCAAAATAGTTAGTAAACCATATACAGCATGCAAAAAGCTTGGAGATTGTCCAAATACAAATCAAAGTGGTATTATTATCAAGAAGTTTACATTCAAATTCCAGTTTATCAGGGCATGCTTGCCAGAAACCTCTGTATCCTTTAGTAATAAATCACTAGGAGAAACCCTTCCAAGGGTCAGTGGAAGTCTAGAAGAATTTGTTGACTTTACGGTACAACGAAGTCCATGAGAGGGACCGGAGATAACCTCCAGGGTGAGGCTACTTCCTGCACTTCTAACAGAAAGATAAGATGACAAGTTTTACATTTTTGGCCAAATAAAATAAAAAGGTAGAGTGAGTATACAACATTAACCTCTTCAGAAAGGAGAGATTACCTTGATCTACAATATCTTTGGGCACAAAATCTTTAAATCTATCATTCTCATCAAAGTTAACATCATAACTAAGATCTTCCTTTATAACATGCTTTTGCTCTTCAGCTGAGTGCTTTGTAGCTAATGGACGCCTAAGTGTCTGACCGACTGAAACGTCTTCAGAAGAGTCTGAAATTACATCAAGAACAATGGTTCCACCTGTGAGAAGTGAAATATAAGCTAAAGTGTAAGATGCAGCTAGATATATAACATACTATCTTTAAGATATTAGTATTGGAATCATAAATAACTAGACAGAATGCATACCTTGGATCAAATGAGAATCAGCAGCAGGAAGCCTCTGCTTATAAACAAGGCCATGCGTTCGGGGTGGGCTGAAATACCCTTCAGGTTGAATACACGATCCCTCTACAGCATAATTTCTTGCCACTTCATTGCTTTGGCTTCGGACCAGATCCAGATCCTCCGAAACAAGAGGCCTCTCTAAGTCTCCAACCTATAAATGAAAGAATCAAAAGATGCAACCAGCATGAGATTTATAAACAAAACCAGATCATATATCACAAGCCCAAAACCATGCCCACAGGGAGAAAAAGGTTCCTATAAATTATCATCATGGAGACATGGACATTGTAAAAGTTAAAAACAAATGTCTCCAAACTGAGTTTCTGACCCAAACTCAAAAACGCTTTAAGAAAAGCAATATTTCCATGCAGCTCAACATGGTGAAAAAATAAATTGATCTTCAAAATAACAGCAAACTGTTCAAATTTGTTTACTTTTCCATGTGAAAGTTGGAGCACTCGCACATCATCAAAAAAATCCACCCAAACCAACCCCCTCGCCCAAGTCTACACGTGTGTCTGTGTGAATATGTGTTTTTCATTAATTTCATAAATCTTTATATTTACACAAACACTAAATCTTTATATTTACACAGACACTCGCGCATAAATATTTATATGAGCAAATGTGTGTGTAATATATTAATCTAAGAAAAACCCAAATGCTAGCATCCAACACCATACTATGCATTAGATTAGACTGTCGATCAATCTTTGACCCACTAAATGGGTGAATTACTTGTCTTTAAATTTAAGGTAATTTTCTTCACTTGGCATTCAACCGATCAGATATATACCAAATAAAGTGAAAAATCAGAAGGCCATTCCTTGCAGTCGCCTGTAATCTTTCTAGTTCTCTAATTAACAAGTGCACATCAAGTTTTAACTTCCTATTATTACCAAAATAAAAGTTTAAAGGAGAATCCTGTAGCTTCCTATTGAATAAATAAGTCAATAAATTCGACACATTACAATGAGTTCAATAATGCCAATAATGAATAATTGTTTCAGAGTTCTAGCAGGACATGATCGAAGACAAAAATCAAAATGGCCAATTCATAAACGCTTTCTGTTTATAGAATAAGCAGAGTTTCCTACATTGGAGATGCAATCAAGTAAATAAATGCATGAAACAATGGAGACAATATGGGCTGTTCGAGTATAAATAAAACCCAAAAGTTTCCAACTAAACGCAAATTTAACATCAATAAGCAATTAGAACAATAGTCCCAATTATCATGAAGATCACTTGAAACTTTCAGCTCAGTTTTACCCGTATAAATAAATATTAACCCCAAACAATTTAGGGCAATACAGAAACGACCCAAGATCAACGCTTCAAAAAAACACGCTTCTCACCCAATATCCTATACTCAACACGTCAACAATTTCTCAAACACGTTAATGCATTTGGAAGTAAATTAGAGATGGGAAACAAAAATGAAACCCTAAAATCAATTTAAAAAAACAATAATAGAAAAACGAATCTGGCACATGAAGAAATAAAGGATGAATAGGTTTTGGAGGATTGGGGCGGAAAAAGAGTACCTTGGTGGTGCTGCTGCGAGCAGAGGGGAAGAAGAAGCGCCATGGTTTACAGGCAAAAAGGATGAGGATGATGATCAGAAGCAGCATAAGGAGGATGATACCGACGATGCTATCTAGCATCGCCATCGACTTCGCTCCGTGGGAAGAGAGAGAAAGAGGATGTGGAATTGCGAAAAGCTCGCTTTGAAATGGTCGCATTTCTTGTTTTCTTTCTAACTCATATTAATCCACACTCGTACACACATTTACATACATGCATATGTTGTTGTTGTTATTTTAGTTTGTTTATATACCGTCTAGGCTTTCTCGACTCCGCCATAATACTGATGTCGGACACATGGCATTGATCCATGGTGCAGTCCATTCCAATTTTAAGCACTATCTTCCAATTTCTTTTCTGAACTTATTATATATATATATATATATATATATATATATATATATTCTTACTATGGTACCTCATTTCAACTAAAATCAGTTAAGACCTTAATTCATTAGATTGAAATCTTGTAATGAATCATGTATTAAACAAATGAAAATTCAGGACATGTTCTTAACTGATTTTAGTTAAAATGAGATATAGCTGATAAGATGATGACTATATATATATTTTATTTAAATAATTTAAAGAAAATATTTTCGATCGAGTAGTTTTAAGAGATTGTCAAAGTTTTAAACTCACAGCAGTAACAACTATTTCATATAAAGTCGGATTTATTCATCTATCCATTTAATTTTATGAGATACACTTATTGTGAGTAAATTAAAATAATCATAATATAAAAGAATTCGGACATGCATCTAGAAATTAATACCCAATTGATAAATGATGAGACTCTTCTCCTGAAGGAAAGGAAAGGAAAAAAAGAAACACAAACAAACAAAAAACAACAACAACAACGAGGGTGGTAGGAAATTAGCCGATTTATATTTGATTTAACTTCAATTAACTTATAGTGTATTCGGCTATGGATTAGTTATTGGTTTTATATCATTCGTGAAGAGGGTGAAATCCGCACTTATTCATGGCTCGACACATGTCGGGTCGGGGCTTTATTATCCGATCCTGCGGGTGATGCTCGATCTGCTTGATTCTACCCGACCTATTGGATACCACCCCATCAGTCTACACCACTCGATAAGGACAGCTAGAAATCACCTCTCCGTTCGAAATGATTATGAGAAAGCCCTGACAACTGACCCAAGCATGGTGAAGCATGACCTGATTACCAAATGCCAACACGTGTCATGTGGAGGCCCGATCAGCCGACCTTATACGTCACCCGACCTTATTAAACCGCCCTTCAAAGACAGTTCCGAACTGGCTGTACTAAAGGAATCATCACTAACTGATTCCGACAACTTGCAGGCATTTTACGCTACCCTCTTACATCGAATATCGACAAGTCATCGTGATCAATAAACGGTTATGCAGTGTCATTAATACATTTCCGATCTTACCCCTATACGACCCTAAAGAGAGAACACTACACTGGAGCGCTAGTCCCTTGATCACCTTATAAAATGGGAGGTCATGTCCCATATGAGGTACGTAACATCACCCCATCAGTATACAAATTCGCTTTATATTATTTGAAAACTGACTTGTTCATCGGAGCTTTGTAAGGAGAACACCATACCGGTGTTCATTTGTCGGAGTTCAATCTAGCCAGGTCTCCGACTCGAAGAAACCGACCCCTTACCTATTTTCGACATCGTCAATTCATTTTCATTATGACTATTAAGTTATTACTCAATCTATATAATCAGTATTGTAAGCTTGGATATTGAGTTGAGTGTTGGTCTAGCAACACTTCAAGCCACAATTAACCCCCAAAAAAATTTGTTATGCACGTATTTCCTTATTCCTTATCCCAAGTCCAAACCCTTCGAAAAATAAATAAATTTTGTTATATATCAAACATGCAATTCGAGATAGATATCATGTTCTGACAGCTACCACGTTGAGTCTAAGGCATTGATATAAATTCAATAATAATAATAATAATAATAAAATGTTAAAATGAGTCTACACATTTGTGTAAAGATTATTACAAATAGAACTTTGGTCAAAAACATTCATTAAAAAAAAAAAAAAATCACATAACATTTCATAATACTAATTTGTACACTTTATACTTGAAGAGGGTAAAATCCGCATTTATTCATAGCTCGACACGTGTCGGGTCAGGGCATAATTTTTCCGATCCTGTGGGTGATACCTGATCTGTTCTATTCTATACCGACCTGTTGGGTACCACCCGATCAATCTGCATCACTCAATAAAGACAGCTAGAAACCACCTCTCCGTTTGAAATGATTACGAGACGGCTCTGACAACCGACCCAAGCATGGTGAAGCATGACCTAATTACCAAAAGCCAACTGTGAGACCCCAAAATTTTGAATAGTAAATTTTCTAACAGTAAATTTTCAATAGTAAATTTTCTTAATTATTATTATTTTATTTTATTTATTGCACACTTGGCATTTTGCCATTGGGCAATGAAATGTGCCATGTGGTCATCAATTAAGAAGGGTGCATGAGAATTTATGTACACCCTTGGGTGACATCTAAAATGTGAATGGTGGGTATATATGAATGGTGGATGAATGAAAGAATGGTGGATGCATCTAAGAGTGGTAGTTAAATTTGAGAGTGGTAGATAAATTTGAGAATGGAAGATGAGAATGGTGGATGAATGTAAGAATGGTGGATAAATTTGAGAATGGAAGATGAGAATGGTGGATGAATGTAAGAATGGTGGATAAATTTGAGAATGGAAGATGAGTCATTTCTCTATAAATACCACATTTCAAATGCTAATGAATACACAAGTAGTAGAGAAGAAAGAATTTAGAGAAAGAAAAGAGTGAGAAGTACTCTTGGAGTTGGCAAGGAGTAAACACTTGAAGTTCAACATACACACAACCAAGGTAGAGTTCTACTATCTTATATATTTCATGTTGAGTTTGAAAGAAAATAATAGTGGGTTGGCATTTCCTATTCTTTTCTATCTTGATTTTAGCTTAATTGATGAGTTTATATCATGATTTGGTGAAATTGGGAGGTGTTTGTTTGCCTAGAAAGTTCTAGGAAAATTTAGAACAAATTGAGCTCCAAAATAGAGCATACTATTTGGGTATTTTTGAATTGGTTAGAGGCCGAATTGATCTAAACCTTCTTCATGAAAGTTGTAGGTCTTTCAATTAGCTTTCTAACGAATCCGACCTTGACTTATTTGGAATTTTGTGTGGAGAGTTATGATTTTTTTACTAAAAACTGTTTTTGGATGGGTTTAAATCATGACAATGAAATATGGGGATTTCAAATCTTGGATTTTTATATGAAAATGAAAATCTGAAACTTTGGGACTATTTTTCCCATCAATTATATCAACTCAAGATCATGTGTATCAATTTTGGGAATTTTCCGATGAGTAGATAAATTTCTATAATTTTCTGAAGTTTAGAAATACTGAAACTTTGAAAATTTGTAGTATATTGTGTATATGTCCGAAAATTCTGAAATTTGAGTATATTGTAAAGCTTGAATTTATGGATTTTTAGAGACAAGAATCATGGAAAAAGACCTATGGATGAATGGAAATTTCTAGAGAGAGAAAGTTTCCTTGAAGCTTTAATAGTGACACAAAGTGTATTTTCATAGTTTATCGAAAAATTATGATTTTTACATATATGATGTAGATTGATTTTATATGAATTTAGAACTTCGAATCACTTCAATTGGATGTGAATTGTGAGAGAAATTGAGAACCGAAGTTGCCGAAAAATCGGAAATTTTATTAACGAGCCTACTTGGGCATCATTTTTAAATATGTTCGGATGGGAGGTGTTATACACCACCATGATATTTTGAAAGCTTATATCACACAGATTCTATAACATCTTGAATCATCCAAATCGGATGAGTAACGAAGGAGTTATAAGTGTGCAAAGTTGGCCAAAAAGAATGGATTATTGTATAGAAAATACATGTGGATAGAAAATTAACTATCTTCCAAATTGTGAGTCTTTGGAAAATAGTTAATTTTCATGAATAATTGATTTTTATAAAATCATGATGATTAGTGAAAGACCTTGGAAATACAAGTTATGGAAATTATATTGGCATATATATAAACTGTTAATATATGCATGTGATATTTGTAAAGTTTATAACATGCTGTTATTATTATGAATAAAATGATGAAGCATGTTAATTGTTATGTATAAAATACATACATATGATGATTGCCATAATTATTGCACATAAAATTGGCATATGGCATGTGGTGATGATGTTATGAGAAAGTGACTGGGTTTAACAGTAAATTCCATACATCTCATAGTAACAATGTGTTTTGAGAAAATAAAACCGTACACTTGTCATGTGAATATGCGTATATGGGCGCGCATGTTACGCGTGCAAGCAAAGCGGACAATATTGTTACTTGGAGAAGTACGGGGTGTTACAGTGGCACAGTTACATGTGGTGGCTCAAGTTGAGTGAGCAGAATGATTTATTTGTATATCACTGATATAAATGTTGATATGAGATATATGTTGAGCTGATATACTATGAAATGTATGCACAAATTGACATACATGAATTGTTGATATGAGATGTATGCCATATGTATTGCATAATTGCATCTGGCATGAGACACAGTTACATGTGAAATATATTTCATAGAAAATCATATGCATTTATGATTATTTTTGTAACTGTGGAGTTGAGATACCACCGATGGACAAAAGATCCTGGAAACAGTTAGTGCACTAATATATGAAAATTCTGAGGATACTATTTCTTGAAGGAAATATGATAATTAAATTACCCAGCCTTTAAATAGTGTTCAGTTGACAGTTATATGCAATAATAAACATCCACAAAGAACACAAGGTATAACGAGGAAAACCCAAACGGGTAAAAAACCTCGGGAGCACTAGAAATCACTATGAACTTAAAACCAAGTACAAGACAAGTGATACTACCCACAACGACACTTGAATCCACAAGCCAGTAGAATCCCTTTCTTGAATGAGCGTCCAACGAATCCACGTTGCCTTCACAGCATCTCCACGGACTGAACTCCACAGCCCTAGCTCCACCACACACACCGTAATAGACGGCAACCTCCAGAAATCCACCGGAAAACTCCTCCACCTTGGAAATCCACCAAGGCTAACAAACAACGGAACTCCACCGTTCAATTCGAATCAACGAATCACTCTAAACTCAGATTTGAAGTTTGATATAGCTAAGCTATAAGGAACTATGCATCAACATTGAAGAAAGTCTAAGAAACTATGGATGCATAGAGCACAAAGGGTTTTGATAGCAAAACCTAGGGTTTGGATGCAACCCTTGGAGACTTTCTCAATACACTCTCTATGGAGGTTATAAACAGCTTGTCTCTCACTCAAAATAAACCCTAAGGACCCCTTATATAGGCCAAGGCAAAAAATTAGGGTTTCACACGAAATTGCACTGAATTTTGGCTTAAAAACGACTTGGATCGATCCTACATGCGAGCCCGGATCGATCCAAAGTGCTCTGCCACTTGGATCGATTCAGTCTAAAGTGTCGGATCGATCCAAAAGTGCAGACTGCAAAGTGGATCGATCCTACAAAAAATGCCGGATCGATCCAACTATGAAAAAACATAATTAGACCATGAGGTTGCCATATTCAGAAACTAGACTTCCCAAGCTTTCTAACGATAGGTTGTACGTCAAAATCGGAGTCCGGATGAGGGAGATATGACCATTTGAAGTCGGAAGTTTTCGTCGACAAAAAACTGCACAGATCCAAAAGACTTCAAATGCCTTCTAACACTTTTATCTCAACTTTGGCACATTAAAACCACCTATGGTCAATATAATATCCTAGGTTCTAAGTCAAACTTACCTTCCTAAGACATTAACCAGTAAAAGAATGCAAATCGAGCTTGAGCAAGATGATATAACCGATTTGATGCGCTTCTCTCAGACTTGAAGCATGAGCTTGAGCTTGAGGGATTACTGGCTTGAGACCAATTACATACACAAGCTATTGACAACCAAATAAGCCAACATATACAAAGGAAATACCTAACAATCTCCCCCTTTGGAAATTTGGTGACAAAACCATTTACAACAAAACACAAGAAACGAAAACGATTCATTCAACTTCAAAAATGAATCTCCCCCTCTCTTGTACAATAATAACACTCAAGCACTCCCCAAAACTAAAAACAACAATAGAACTCAATCTATACTAAGGCTTGAGAGAAGATACCTGTTTTCTGCACAAGGTAAAACAAATACCACGTGAAACAATAAAGAACAGTAAAAACAGGATATAAGAGCAAAAAAGATAATACGACAAATATCAAGCTCAACTAAACTCAAATAAGAGTTACTCCCCCTAAATATATCATCTCTCCCTTTTTCACACACCATGATAAGATATAAACAAGATGTTTCAATTAAACCTCAATCTAGATACTAAAAACACATCCAAGAATCAAAATTAAGTCTTAACCACTTAACAATGCATTAAGGTAAGTTCACAAAAGCATCACTTGATGTGTGTGTGTGAATTGACTCAACATGAATCATAACTATAAGAAATCATAGTTGTTCAAACTATTTAAATCATTAGATCATAAGACTCATGGATCATGTACTTGTTGAAGTCAAACCAGTTGATTTCACCCATGAAGACGAGCGAAAGCCTTCTCTTAAGCAAGAAATAGAAATTATATTTTTTGATATTTCAAACATGCATTAGAGAGAAGATAAATGACTAAGAGCTCAAAATCAATAAGAACAGTGCTAGTATTTTTAATACAACTTTGAGAAATTTTGGGCTCTTTTCAATTTCATAGCATTTTTGTGCTTTCAACAAAATGGCAATTTGCCTTTTCTCACATATTTTTTCTTTCAAGAACTCTTTTCATGGCCTTGTTTCAATTTTTCTCATGATTTTTCAAGGTGTACGAAAAATTTGAACTAGCATATGAATAGTAACAGGAGCTCATCATCAAATAGAAAGAAATACTTTAGAAGTAAGGAGGTGAGAAGGTGCAAACATTGGCACAGCATGTTTGGCTTTAAAAGAAGCATCCAACTATTGGTCATTCAAATTTCCAAAAATTCATGATCTTGTGACTCAAATTTATGATAAGTTTTTCACAAAAATAACTCTAAAAATAATGAGACAAGTCATTCAATGTGCTTCAAGATGTATCATAATGAACTTTTCATGAAGTTACAATTATGCAAAGATAAGATTTTAGACTACAATCTCAATTCATGAAAATGTCAAGCACAATAATCAAGAATTCAATGCCAATACATACTTATGTTCATATCAAAGCATATTATGAGAAACTAAAGATATGAAGACACAAATAACAAAAACATAAAAAAAAGATTTTTTTTTTTTTTTTTTTTGGTTTTTGATAAAATGACACAAATTGAAAAGAAATCAACTCAAAAAGATATAAACAACATAGTTTAGCTTTAGGAACAAGATATGTAAAAAAAATTATACCAAATGAAATGCAATGCATTCCTAAGCAAACTATGGATAGTTTAACGTCTTTTCGGACACAAGCTAGTTTAACGTCGTTTCGGACGCAAGGTAGTTTAAAGTCATTTCGGACTCAACTAGTTTATAGTCATTGCGGACTCAGCTAGTTTATAGTCATTGCGGACTCAAAGTAAACTCACAACACTAGAGGGAGTGAGGGGAACCCTTTCCTAGAGAAGGATTGAGGTTGAAAAACTTCAAATCCTCTTTCCTAATCCAAATAGTCCTAATGATGGATGGCTTTGTAGCTTCCTCGACTATTGGAGTTGACTTCCTAGGAGTAATCACTTTCTTTCCACTAATAGTCAAGTCAACTCGTGTCCTAGGAGTCCTAGACACTCTTGGAAAATTTTTGTAGTCTCTCCTAAACCAACTAGAAGGAGTGTCTCTATTCCAAGTAAATGAAGATTGCTTCAAATGGAAGCAATGAGGTCTTATGTGACCTATCTTACCACAATGGTGGCAAATGGGAACAAGACTAGAAGAACCATGATAAGCAACTTGAGGCACACTTCTAGAAGCAACCCTAGAGGTCTTGAGACTAGGACAATGAGGCCTAATGTGACCCATAACTCCACAATGATGACATTTAGGAACAAACCTATTTTTTGGAGTTTGGTCAAACTTAGGTGTAGGTTTCTTCAAAGGTTTCTCTACCTTAGAGGTGGATGGCTCGACTTCACCTAAAGTAGAATTAGTCTCACAAGAGTTAAATCCTAACCCTTCTCTTCCTACATTCCTTTTAACAGTCCCTAGCAAGACATTAAGTTCCTCGGATCTTTTACCTAAATTGATTTTAAGTTCACGAGCATCTTTGACCTCTAATTCAAGCCTAGAGATGGTGGAAACAAATTCTCTCTCTTTCTCAATCCTAGACTTGACAACACCCTCTAATTTATCAACTTTCTCAATTAGGGTGTTCCTCTCTTTCTCAATAGCAACAAGCTTATTTGAGAGAGTGACTCTATGAGTCTTCAATTGACAAACAAGAGTCGCAAAGTCCAAGGCTTCTTGTTTGAGGACCTCTCTTCCTTTTTCTAAGGACTTAACTTTGACAACTAAGTTTAGATTCTTTTTCTTAAGCATAAGAGCCTCTTCATACAATTCATTATAAACTATTTGAAGATCTCCCTCATCATCAGATTCAGCTTTGTCCTCAACAACATCCTCTAAGTCCTCACTAGAGTCATCAATCAAGGGAGTACTAGAAGACTCACCTATATCATTAACACTACCCACAAAAGCAGTAAAATTAGAATCATCCTCACCATCGGAATGTTCTTCATTAATCTCATCCTCATCACAATCACTAAAAGTGACATTCATAGCTTGTTGTTTACCCTTCTTTTTGTTAGGACAATTTGGAGAAATATGACCTAACTCATGACACTCATAGCACTCAATTTGAGAAGAATTCCTAGACTTAGTCTTATCACCCCTAGAAGATGAACTAGAGTTAGTTTTCTCTTTCCCTTCAATACCTTTTGACCATTTAAGATATTTTTTAAACTTTTCAAAGAAAACTAAATCATCATCATTCAAATCAAGATCATTCTTTGAGACAATCTTTTCTTCCCTAGAGGATCTTAGAGCAATACTCTTATTCTTTCTGGGTTGTCTCAAAGTCAACTCAAAAGTTTGGAGTGAACCAACAAGTTCATCCACTCTCAACAAATCAACGTCCTTGCTTTCCTCTATAGCAGTGACTTTGGGTTGAAATCTGTCAGGCAAAGACCTTAAGATCTTGTTCACAACCACTTTGTCAGAAATTTTCTCACCTAGGTTAAAGGACGAATTGACAATATCATTCAAATTAGCATAAAACTCAAAAAAAGTTTCATTTTCTTCCATCCTAATTCTCTCAAAACTAGAGGTGAGAATTTGGAGCCTAGACTTCCTCACTTGCTTAGTACCCTCATGAGTTACTTGCAAAACATCCCATGCTTCTTTCGAAGTGGTGCAAGTCATAATCCTACGGTACTCAGACCCAGATACACCATTAAAAATGGCATAAAGACCTTTGTTGTTCCAACTACTCCTTTCTAGGTCAGATTTATCCCATTCCTCAACAGGTTTGGGAATGAAGACAGAATCTTTTAACACAGTGGGATGACTCCAACCAGATTCAACTAACATCCAAACTCTATCATCAATAGACTTTAAATGAATCATCATTTTAGATTTCCAATAAGCATAATTTAAACCTTCAAACAATGGGGGTCTAACATTTGAACCACCTTCTTTCAAGAAATCCATCTCCTCAAAACAGGACAACACTCAGGTTGTAAAACCTTGCGAGTGAACTCAGCTCTGATACCAATTGAAAATTCTGAGGATACTATTTCTTGAAGGAAATATGATAATTAAA
>JAESVK010001304.1:3246643-3280002 GCA_017140935.1 Hamamelis virginiana
AAATTCAAGTGGTGTAAAAAGCCCCCTTCCCCCTCCACAGTACACCTCTATTGCACTTTTGGGGACTACAAATTCACACCCACCCTCCTCACTTATCCCTCATGTTCACCCTCCTCTTCCCTTCCTCCCTTCCCTCCCTCCCTCTCTCTCTCTCCAGAAAATCAGAAACTATTCATTGTAATCCAAAATCTCAATTCCTCTGTTCCTCCTCTGCCTCTCTTTAAAGTTTAAACCTTAGGTGGGCGATTTCAATTGTTTTGTATCATCAATTCCTCTGTTCTTCCTCTGCCTCAATTACTGATTTTTATTCTTGTTCATTTAAATCTTGGTGGGTTGTCAATATGTCAACCATCGTGTGTCAAGGATCGCAGTCATGTTCAGAGTCCCAGCTCATGGAATCAAGAACACTGAGGCTCAAACTGGCTTCACCATCACCACCGCCACCAACCCCCTTCTCTCAATCCTTTGAATTTGCCTTCAACTCTTGCATATCAGATTCAAACTCCCAAGACCCAACAGAGAAATGCTCAAATCCTGACATGGGTGGTTGGAGTTTTCTCCAAGCACTTTCCAATATCTCCCAAAAAAATCCTCCCACAGAAGCAAAAATGGAGGAAGAAACAGAGAACTGCTCATATGTCCATCCTCTGGTTAAGCGTTCATTATCCACGCTTAGTGAGAAGAGTTTGGAATTGTGCACAGAGAATTTAGGCAGCGAGACGGGTTCTGATATTATTGAAGATAGCATTTTTTCATTCTCTTCTTCTTCTTCTTCTTCTTCATCGGATTCAGAAACTGGAAATTGTTCTTCCCCAAAAAGGGAACAAGAACCAAAATTGCGTCAATTTTTGGGAGCTAAGAAAGCGAATTCTCGCAGTTTTCCACCACCTTTGACGACGATAAGCGGGTCGAATTCTCTTCGTGTTAGACCCCACCGCGAAGATGGACGGTTGATAATTCAAGCTGTGCAGGCCCCATCAACACAATCTTGTTTTCAAGCCGATCGAATCCATGGCCGCCTTCGGCTGAGCTTTACGGCGAATTACATCGCTGATTTTGACTTGGAAGTGACCGCTGAGGAAGAAAATGAAGGATTCTGTGAAGATGATGAGGACAGAGAAGTGTTTGAAGAAGAAAAAGAAGAAGAGGGAGAAGAAGAAGAAGAAGGGGAGGAGGAAGAGAAGGAAGAAAGTGATGTGTGCATGAGTGGGGAGATGGATGGTAATAATTTAGATGTTGGGGTTAAAATGGGAATGGGAAAGTTTCAAAGGCCTAGTAGATGCAAGGAGGGTGGGCATGGCAATAAGGAAGGATTGTTAAATATTGAGCCTTTTTGGGTGGCTACATCCTAAAGCTTTGTTTTGAATCTCTCTTATATATTCAAATTCCAAATATTTTTAGTTTGTCTCTTTCCCTTTTTGTCCCCATTTTCCATTTGAATTCCTCTCTTTCATAGAATATGCGTGTGGTAGGTAGTTATTATCGTTATGCAGACCTACTCTGTCTCTCTACCTCTCACACACATACACATCTACATAAATAATTACACACTTTTAAGGGGGGTTGTTCGGAAATTCCCCAAAATGGATCAAGTGAAGCCCACTTCCTATAAGATATCTAGTTCAAGTACAAACCAACTTTTAGTCCGTCCGAGTTTTGATAGCTTTTTAGTACATTTTTTGAATTGATGTGGATACAATGAAACTTATCAAACATAAACATTTGGTTTTATCTTTGTCCACAAAATTTAGGGTTTCTCAAACAGCTCCTAAGTCCACACAATTTGTTATTATTAATATAAGGGCTGTTCTCCTTATATCCTATTTTACGTTTATACCTACTCCTCATGTAGGTAGGATATTTTAAGAAAAAGAAAATTGGGAAAAATACATTTATCGTGTTTGTCATTTATGCTAAAAATCACAATGATCCAACGGTTAGATTTTAAGAAATCTCACTATAAAAAACTGTGATGTTTCTAATTATAATAATTTTTCACGATAACATTTTTCAAAAAACTAATCGTTGATTTTTGGCATAAATGCAAACACAAGAAGTGTATCTTATCCAATAGTCAGTTTTTCAAAATATTCGACCAACATGGTTGTTTTAAAAACGATGTGTGGGTATAGATGTAAAACAGGATGTAAAGGGAACCTGACTCTTAATTATAATTATTATTGGTTACATTATATTGATGTGAACCCTAGATCTCCCATACCTCACCTCACCTCACCTAAGTGAGTGGAGATCTTTTGTTCCACTTTTATGTATCCTCTCACAAAAGTCCACTTTAAAAATTTAAATATGAATATTTATTGAAAGGTGAGATTTTCAGGGTGGATTTTTGCGAGAGGAGACAGGAAAGTAGTATATACAAGTGAGACAGAAAATCTCCACTCCACCTAAGTACCATATACGTAGAAGCTCATTAATGTTTGTTTTTATTTTTAAGAATGAGGACATTGGTACTTGAGCAGGTAAAAGATATCAATCTTAATTTGTAGTTAGCCAAAACGATATTTGAGAGATTAGGTCCTCTATAATGGCAACAATAAAGTAAAGTATATGGCAGATCGAGAGAGTGAAATAAACAGTTGTTATGGGGAAAAGTTGACCTTTTATGAATCAATTTTTTTATTTGTTCGACCAATGACAAACTCATAAGGTTATAGACTCCTCTCAACAACAGGATATATTTTACAAGCCCATACCGTGAAGGATTCCATCTTCTTGTTAATTAAAAGAATTTGACTCTGTTGAAAGATTTGTCTCACATCAGTTTCTCACACTATCCAAGCTTGGTTAATAAGTTTTAGAGATCATCCACTTTGTAACTTAAGTTATTGAATTGGATCCTGATTTCTAACATGGTATCAAAGCTAGGTCTTGGGTGGGCTCGTATTTCCATTGCCCTCGCTCCCGCAGCAATCATTGCAGCTTCCTTACTCACAGGGGTGGTATTGACGCCCAATGGCCATTAGGAAAAGGGAATAAAAATGCCAATCTTAAAAAGGTATTAATCTCCATATTCTTTAGTCCTGGTACTTTCATTTTGGGAGTGAATTCAATTATCATTATAATTTTTCATTTTTTTAGTATTAATTGGTGTGGAATGGATAGTGACCTTATCTCTATTCAAAAGTTAATAAAATCAAAAGTCCAAATACTTCATTGGCATTTATAAAAAAATATATATGTATTGTCAACCTATCTAACCCTCAATATCAAACAATTTTTTTTTCCTTTTTGCCTGGGCCCTGAACATCTAATTTATAACTGGTAGGAATGTCACCATTTCTTAATTGGTGAAAATAGATGCCAAGGATGGATTAACCATCATTAGATATATTGATTGATTCCATATGTTATGTAATTCAATGAAGCAAACATTAGAGATTGCATTATGATTTCTTTTCATTTTATTCAAATATGATGGGAGTCCATGAAAGCCAACGGCAAGGGATGCTCATGATAATCTTTAAGTGAGCTATTACATTATTGTTGTTTCCCAATTTCAACTCTCAATAATCATAATTTCAAAGATTTTCAAATACTGATGTTGGTACCACATCAATGGTTTCGAAGCTGCGGTATGGTCGGTGTTAATACATATTTTGACACTAGCCAAATAAATTGTTGACACGTGTCAGGATATTAAAAGAAATTAATAATATAAAGAAGCCCACATAAAAGGAAGCTGTTAGGAATTAGAATTCAAGAAGGATTGAGGAAAATAAAGAGATAAATATTCTAGGGAAAAATCAGAATAAATAAAATAGATGAGTAAAAGGAAAAAATAATGCAGTAAAGTTTATCTCATGTTCGGATTAATGCTAATCCATAGATCAACCAATTGTCAAAGAAATATAGATAAAAGGAGAGTTTGAGGTGCATAGAGTTTGTCTGGTGAAAGAAGATTGTATGCTCAAGGATAATCAGCAAACCAAGAGAAGTGGTTTATTAAGATTGGCAGACTCAGCAGAAGGATAAGAGAAGAAATCGAGTCGACATAGAAGTTGAGATCAAAGAAGAAATCGTCAAAGGGTCTATAAATAAAGAGGCCATTATCAGAAGCAAGACATCTTAAACATACACCACAACTTCAAAGATTCTTTCATTCACAGAGATGTGTTTGAGAACCCTATTGCTGCTTGGCCAAGTTAGGCTCCACAGTAGGGTCTTTGGTGGCTATTCGAGGAAGGCAGAAAAGCATTAAGAGGAGGTTCGAGACGTTTAAAGTGGTGAGGTGGTGGTAGAGTTGTCTTGAAATTTGGAGAAAATGAGTTCTTATCAACTTTTCTTGCCAAAAAATTGTCTCGGGGGTGAAAGGAAACAAATAGAGACGTCTTGAAGTTTGTATTAATCTTTCTTATTAGGTTAAGATGTGAAATATTGTTTCAAGAGATACAATTTATTTTTTCCAAAGGCTCGAGGGTGGTTCGAGCCGTACCTTTAACTGGTTTATTTCATTTGATTCTTTTTTGATTGATTTTCTTTCATGTTTATTGCTTTATTTCTGTTGTTTTTTGCTTCTAAATTATTGGAATTAATTTACTTGACCTGTCTTCTTAAAAAGTTCTCTTAGATGAGGCATTTAAATCTCATCATTTGATCTTTACCATAAGAAGTGATTCGAACTGTCTAGCAGTGGTTCGAACTCCTAAAAATTAAAAAGTGAATCAACAATCGATAATTTGCTGTCATTCACATCCTATAATCTCCTCTTTATATACACACGCACAAAAATAATCACTTATGAAGTATTAATTGTACAAGAAAATCATAAAAATTATAACTGTTAATCATGCATGTGCCTTGGCCAAAAAAAAAATAAAAAATCATGCATGTATATTAATATGCATTTTAAAAACACAGTTGTATTTTTAGAAGATTGCATAGGACAACACCTCTCTCTCTCTCTCTCTCTCTCTCTCTATATATATATATATATATATATATATATATGAAAAGGCAAAATTTGAATAAGTGGGGGGAGCACCTCGAATTTGAATGGATGGGTTGGCACTTGGCACCTCGAATTTGAATGGACATATCGGTTGGTACTTGGTAAGTAAGGATAAGCATTTGAAAGCATAAAGCTAGGGATTTCACAATCTCAACGAAAACAACAACAATATATGGCAGGATGATGACTGTATATCTATCAATTAATGCAACACTGTCTGCAACCTAAATTTTTTTTTTTTTTTTTTTTTTTTTTAAAATGGTCTCTTCAATATTCTCCTTACTTTTCCACCGTCCACCTGTCAATTAATTCCTTGTCGTTTGCTTTATCTCAGGCAAAATAAAAAATAAAAAATGACTTGTGGTAGCAATGTCCTAAAACTGTCTGAAAAACAAGGTCGCCTTTAAAAATCAAAGATACGTAATGAGATACACTTATATCTAAACACTACTAGTAGTAAACACCACAGGCCCGTACCCGAATCCGTACAACCCACCACGGGGACGAACCATATACAGACAAGTGCTAGTTGAAAGTTAAATTGTACGGACCAATGTGTAAACCACGCGTGGGCCGTGGGCGCAGGGGGTTGGTAAGGTTCCCATTTTTCAGTGTCCTCATCTTGCGTCTTGTGGGGGATCCTCCCTGCCTTCCATGTGTTCGCTTTTTTGCCCATTCTAATATTTGTGGCTCACGTGGGATTCACGTGAATCTTTTTCTCTGTGTCTCGGACAAGAAAGGGAAATGTTAAAATAGACTAGAAGACGAGCATTTTGGATATCCACCGAATATGTTGCATTATGTAGCAACATTCGCACGGATTTCGAGTGATGATTCTACTCTTGATGTGGGCCTTCCATTTATCTCATATTCACTTTTTCAATCAAGAATCTTGTTTGAAGATTTTATGATGATTTTATTTTTTATTTTTTATTATCATTATGATGGTTTAATGACATGTATTTAAAGTGAAATGATGTAATTAACAAATGCTGATTTAGATTTAAATCAGCTAAGACTTATGATTGTTGGATCATCTTATTAATTGAGTTTTGTTTAAGTGATGAGATGATCCAATAGTCATACCTGCTTAGTTGACTAGATCATTACTCTGTATTTAAATTTTAAAATTTTAAAATAAATTTAATTTAAAGACATTATGATGGTTTTTTTTTTAATCATTTTTCATCTTACGTTCAAGTAGTAAAAAGAAATAAAGAAAAAATAATCAAACAGTTTGTTATTTAATGTGATGTATTCTTATTTATAGACAAAAAAATTTGAGCCAAATACATAAAATATTGATACACTTAGAGTAATTTCAATGATGGGTTTATATGTAAATTCATAACCAAATTCTTTGTTCCAGGGTTCAAAGTAATTTGGATTTAAAAATTGAGCCAAATTGGAATCTAATGCCTAGAAACTTGTGCATAGTTTAGGGAAAGAAAGAGATAAAGAGAGAAACCAAAAAATAGATCCACCCCCATTGGAACACCTGAATCAAAATAGCTATTCATTTCACAGTAAGAGCATCTTCAATGCAAAATTCATTTCTAGTTGATGCCAAATTTTAAGCCCAAATGCAAATTTGGCACTGAAATAAAAAATTTGGCTTTGCTTCGGAGATGCTCTAACAAATTCAAAAAAAAAAAATCCAATCATTGGAGTTGCTCTTAATATAATTATGAAAATTTGGATGAGGTAGGCTTGAAATAAAAATAAAAATAAAAATAAAAAAAAAAAAAAAAAGCATAGAGAAGATGTGAGTCAATCATCCGCTAAGGAAAGCATTGTTTAGAGGTATTCTATTTTTATTTTTAATTTTTGACAGAATTGAATGCAACAAGCCAATATTTGAGACATGTCCCTCAAAAGCTAAAAGCAAAAGTCATTTTTAATGATTCCCCTCCCTCCCTTCCAAATCCCCATTTTTTGGGGCACATCCAAGAAATTCGGATCTCTCTTACCTCTTGAGGCATGGACCATTTTTTTATTATCCCTTGTTGAGAGAGACGCAGTAAGGACTTGAATAATACATGAGCAGCGGAAAAGCACTTGCAGCTCTGGTAACATTTTGCCCAAGAATGCATGAAGGCTGAATGGGTAGTAAGGACATGATGGTCATTTTATTAAGAGTTTGATTTAATTCCTGTGAGCCTTAAAATTGGGCACATGCAACAGTGGATAACGTTCCGAAGAAGAGGGACAGAGGAAGGCAGAGTGAGTGCATTGGTGGAGTCACGCCATCCATTCATTTAGCCTGCCAGCTTGGATGATGGTTTTATTAGGCCCTCTGTCTAATGGTACGCAGTCATTAATTTGAATTCTTAAAATATCTTCAAAGATATGTATATATATTTAAAAAAAAAAATTAAAAATTGTTTATTGATGGATTCCAAACTTTTGTCACGAAAATATTTAACTACGAGCATTTCCAATAGGGAGCCAAATGAAGCTGCCATTGTCAAATTTATCAGCTATGATAAAAAATCCTACTCTAATGGACTGTCATTTTATGCTCCCAAATTTAGTCATGGCAGTCTTGACCATAAGAGATAGCAAAAGTTTTGGAGAAGAATGATATTTAATTGAAAAAGTTGGAATAACCAAATATAAAAGCTTTCGGAGCACACTAGTGCCAACCATGGAAGGAGCTCTCATTTTGATACTGTAATAATACCAAATATATGAGAATGGGAGGCCAAAATTTGAGCCCCCGTTCGAGATGCTCTAAGCTGCGAAAAAGGATCCAAAAGACCACATCTAATCTAAAGTAGTAAAATATTATAGGTCATTGAGTTAAATAGATGGCTTGGAGCGGCTTGAGTGATGATCCAATGGCTAATGTGCAGGTCTTGATAGTGAAGCAGGGGCGGAATCAGGATGAAATCTTGGGGGGCCAAAGTCTTATAGGTTTTAGACTTTGAATATTTGGGGGCCATGTAGTGTATTTTTGAAATTTTTGAACTATAATATATATAATATATATATAATACATGGATTTGAAGAAAGTCAGGGGCCTGGCCCCCTCACATTGCACGTAGTTCCGTCCTTGATACGGAGGTATCCCATACTGTTTGGAGCTTGACTTCACCTTGGCGTTCCCTCCATTCCAATTGTGAAACACGTGCTGAAAATGAAAAACTAGCTGTATGGCCCCTTGAGTCGGTGGGAGAATATCAAACGGTCCGTGGTGCACCACACCGTGCCAACATTTTGATTTTATTCTTTATTGTCTTACAATAGAACGTAACCCCACTTTAACTCACCCAATACGAACAAATAAATGAATAATAATTGATGAGTTCAAATTTGAGAACTCTTTTTAAAAGTGGGGATATATATATATATATATATATATATATATATAATTTTTTTTTTTTTTCTGTTTGTGTTAATTTTTTCTAAAATTGTTTTTGAAGTTCAAAATTTAATTTGGATCTGTTTGCATTTACTTTTTAAAAAATTATATTTAGAGCTTAAAATTCTACTTGATTAAATTTAAGAGATAGAAAAATAATTACTTCTAAACAATCTGAAAGATAATAGGATGAATGGAAAAAATTTTATATTTGAAGTGATTGTGACAAAATCTAATTAAGAGGGTCTAACTTTTGCCACAAGCACTTTTCAATTCTAACATAAAAATTTTGATACGAGAAAGGCAAGATCATTTGAACATAATTCTAAAGAAATATATAAAGATCGAGATAGTTCTCCAAAATAGAATGAAAAATTCAATTTACATGGAATGACCATATTTGCTATTAATGGTATTTGATTTAAGAAAAAATAATGAAAAAATTATATTTATGTATTAATTCAAAGTTGGCCAATGAAGGGGTGAGGTGAGTGAGGTAATCATCATGCCCCTCTATTAATCATACAAGACCAGTGTAAAAATCAAGGAATAGGGAAGGGTGCATTCTACTGGTTCTTCTTAATTGAAAAATAAAAAAGAAAAAAAAAAGGGGGAAGAAGAGAGGGTCCCTGCCTTCTTAATTCATTGCCCTAAACAAAAGTGTCTTTATCTTCATGGCAGAAAAAGATAAAAAGGAATGAAAGCCAAATTGTTAAAACAACTCCAATTGAAAATTACTTCTTTCAAAACTTGGATTTTTGTTATTTCTATTCATGATTGTGCTCTTGATTATAAGTTTGGTCACTGATTATGAATTGACAATTCAACAAAATCTTATGGGCTTTTTACATGGCAAACGTAGCCCTCAAAGGAAAACACATACTACTTTTGGTATTTTACGTAATCCAAACGCTTGATTTGCTTAAAATAATAATAATATTAATTTAGTCTTATTTATGGATGATAATGGGACAAGTTTGGAACAGAAGGTTTTAGTTCGAACCTGAACCTTTACCCTTTAAATATACACTATCCCTAATCTGGTTTGGGTTTTGAAATTACATCTCAAATATTTCCCTAATCCAGTTTGATATTTATATATATATATATATAAACTCATAAATAGAAAGGTATATATGAAATAATACAATACTAATAATAATCAGTTCGGCTCTTGCTGTTAGTTCGGACACATCATTGCTTGGTAAAAATAATAATAAAAATAATAATCAATCAAGCCTAAACCTAGTTCAAATCAGTCTAATCTCAATCATAGTATTCATAAATCCATCCCATTTCCAAACCCGTGGAACAGATTACCTTGATTAATCCAATCCACTATCGTTCCGAGTGTTATCCACTCTTTTTGCTTAGACATAAGAGGTGAGGAGTAAAACTAGCACCATTCTTCAAAAAATCATGCCATGGCATTTTTTAAAAAATCTTAATGATATAGACTTATTCCTACTCTAATTCTCCTAATATTAGCAAACGGGTATTAATATATTTCCATATGCTCAAATTTGAAAACTCTCTAATGAAAATGAAAATTCGTATCACAAGACAGATAGAAAGATCGTTCAAAATTATATCATAGTTGAAAGCACACTTTAAAAGAAATTAATTTGCTCAAAAAAGAATATTCACTTTCATTTTGCTATCATAATTAACCATTACCTTTCGGTAGCCAAAATGAAAAATCATTACACAAATTTGTTGCATGAAATCAAATTAGAGAGACAGACACAAAAGAGAAAAAGACGAGGAGTAATTATACATGTCCGGCGTGTACTCCTTAAATTTGGAGGAGTGTAAGCTACGTACGGAGGCAAGAGAGAAGCAAGCAATAATGCAATGAGCTCAAGGGAATTTAGGGAAAACAAACATAATTTGGTGGGGGTGGGGGTGGGGGGAATTGAAAAGAAAAGAAGAAGAGTTTGTCATTTTTGGGTCTTGCCCAACAATGGCACCATCAACAATTGCATCCACCTTTGTCGTCAAAAGCAAACCTCTCGTTCTCTTTATGCCCCACCACTCTGTCCACCCAAACTTGGACACAAATATAACTAGCTCTAAAGGACAATGCCTAATAATTTGACTTATTTCTTCTGTAGTTATGGATAATAATTTAATAACCTGTAAGATGCACTCCCCCCCTTCTCTCTCTCTCTCTTCGACACGTGGTGGACAAATGGACAGATGTGGATAGACATATATCCATATATAGGTGTGTCAGAAATTTATTGATATCTTTTGTGGTCTAGTGGTATCTTTCTTTTCCTGGAACTTCAAGATCCAAAAGTTCTTGTGAGTTTTTTTTCATAAAAAGGAAAGTCGCAAGATGGGGGCCAACATTAGGTTAGCAATTAATTTCAAAAAGCAACATAAGTTGCTTTTGGTGCCTAAAAACACAGATTTATCGTGTTTGGGTAAAAAAAGAGAAATAAAAAATATAATTTTTTTTTTTTTTATGCTTTTAGGATGAAGCACCTAAGGACCTCCTTCTCATAGAAACATAATATAAGTTGTTTTTTATTAATGAAATTTGCATATACTAACCCTGCCCCTATAGCATGAATTTCACTAAAAATTAATTATTTCCATGCCCCAACCTTGTCCTTTGCAATTATTACCTTTATATTAATATTTTATATAAAACATTGTTAAAATTTACTGGCTTATTTATAATTTTATTATTTATAATTTATAAATTTATTGCCAAGTAAGAAAATAAAGCAATTTTCTATAACGATAATAGTGTCAATTCAAGATTATAAACAGCTTTATCATATGGCATCCAAACAAATTAATACGGAATTGTAAAAGCAATTTTAGTGTCAACAAAACTTTTAAAATACAGTTTCTAACACAACTGACTTCTACTTTTATTTAAATAGACTCCTGCTTTTCTTCTGTTTCTGCTTTAAAAGTATAAGTTGAAGCTATCTCAAACGGGTTCTAACTTTTGATAGCAAAAAAAATACTTATAAAATCCTAACCAACCATTCCAACGCACAAGGAACGAGAAAGATGCTTGCGGTTTGGCTCATTAATGTTAAAAAATGACAATCAATTCCTCACCATTCTTTTCAAAATATTTTCTATGATTTTGAAAACAAAATTGTAGTAACTCAATCTCTTCTTCTTCTTCTTCTTCTTCTTCTTCTTCTTTTTATAACTCCACCGACTGGATCTTGATGGCAAAAAAGTATTTTTAAAATCCTTACCAAACATTCCTCCACACTAGGAACAAGAAATACGCTTGTGGTTAGCCTCATTAATGTTAAAAAATGACAATCGATTCCTCACCATTCCTTGGTTGTAAAATTATATCGTTACATCTTATGTGAGGTGTATTTGTTGCACTCCACATATGACCAATTGAACCTCTTTCAACCCTAAAATCCTTTCATTGGTGCCTATCCATGTCATACAACATAACCCATTATCCATTTCCTTAAATGTAAAATCCCCAAAAAATGTTCGACCATCTTAATTGGTGAACTTTCATTATAAATTTATAGCACATTTTTTAAAGCTATATATTTATTTAGTTTTTGAAGGAAAGCAAGCCTCATGAAATTATAAGAATTGTTACCCGAAGAAGCAGAGAGAAAAAGATATGGGCTAGCTAGCTAGCTAGCTAGGAGCCATGGAATTTGTCCATATTGTTGGTTTTCAATGATATCCACTAGAGTCCTGTGTGCTTATCCTTTAGATTTGAATTCTCGGTGGTGGGTGTCAAAGGCAGGAAACACATGTTCATTGGGTATCCTCTTAATAGGATTCTGAAAAGGGACAAAGAAAGAGATGGCTTATTCAATATTAGGGGCGTGTGTGTGTGTGTGAGAAAGAGAGTGAGAGTGAGAGAGAGAGAGAGAGAGAGAGAGAGAGAGAGGCTTTTCAACTTGATTTGGGAAAGGAAAAGTTAGGCAATAATACCATTTTTTTATGGATGTTAAAGGAAATTAGGGAAAGCAACCCACCTCAGAAGACCCTTTTTATTCAATGGTCAGCACCTCACTAATAAGACTAAAACCATGAGAATCATGGGATATTCTACCTGCTATAGACTTTAAGAGGGATCATGCATGTGTTTGTAATTTCCTTGTCGCATTTATCATTGAATTAATATGGTCCACCTTTAGCTTGATTGATCTTAGCTAGGGTATTTCATAATGTTGGGAGGCCCTAATTATTTATATTTCTTACTCTATATAAAATTCCTTTTAAGATACAAATTTTGTGGTCAGGATATGCTTTGTATTGGGAATTCCCACCAATATGAAATAAGACAATTAAAAAACTATATTTTATAATATTTCTAGTAATTGTTAGTTATCATATTACTAGCTTCAATACATTTTTCAATATTTTTATGATGTCATATGCACTTTGGATCAACACTTTAAATTTGCAAGGGTATTTTTGACATTTAATATTTTAATTATTAGGAGGCCAATTAATAAGCTTTTTGAACCTTTTTTTTTCATATTTTTCTTGGATATTCTCAAAACACTTTCCCAATTTTTTTATTTTTATTTTTCTAAGAACCACTTTCCCACTTTCAATTCATATGTGGGATTATATTATTGTAATGGGAACACTTTAGATGACCAATGCAATTTCGAAATATCAGTACCAAAAAACGAATGAGACTCCACCATCTAACGGCCTTCATTTAATTTACAAGCCGAGTTATAAGAAAGTAAGCAAGATCAATCGAGATTTAATAATGTGATTTCAATGCTTTTTGTTTCAAACTTATCCCACCATGCGATATAAAAGTTGACAAAAATTGAACTGTTGAAAAGATTAAAAATCAAAAAGAGTTTTCATATGGATGATCTAGCTATTGTGAACATTTAACTATGTTTGGATTGAGAGAATTGGAGAGAGAAGAGAAGAGAATCTCATTAAAAGAAAAGAAGAGAAGAGAAAGTTAAATAATTTTTTCTCCACCCTATTTCGATATCTTTCATAAGATAAGAGAAGAGAAGGGAAGATTTTAAGGTATAATTCCAATATTACCCTTGCTTATATAAAAAAGAAATAAAAGCTAAACAATGGAGAGAAAGAGCAAAGTAGTAAAATCACGTCCATTGGCTTTCTTTTCTCTTCTCTTCTCTCCAAATCGGGGACTCTTTTCTCTCCACTCTCTCCCCCTCCCTTCCTTTCTCTCATATTTTGGATTGCCAAACAAGAGAATTTTAACCTCTTTCTTTTTTCTTCTCTTCTCCTCAACTCTCTCAATCCAAACAGATAGAGACACGAAAAAATTATATTTAATCATTGGAAAAGAAACTCACTTTAGATCAGCAGCCTTACCTTCTTGTTTTAGTTTTCCGTCTAATATTTTTCATCATGTTAATTGATCTCCAAGAATCAAGGCCTTTCACATCAATGGATCTTCTTTTTACTACAAAAAAAAAGCTAGAGAAAGAGAGAAACTCATGCATGGACCTCATCCCACACAATTATCCCTCTTCATGCACTTTAAAATCTTTTCTTATCATTCAAAATTTCAAAAAATAAAAATAAAAATAAAAAATCCCCTTTTCCTTTCATGCTTTCATTTTGTTTCTCAAGAAAAATTTCTTCCATGCCATATTCAAAAGCAAGAAGAAAATAAGAAAGGCTCAACTTTCTTTCTTTTTGACCCCACCAACCAAACTATGTAAGAATATTGTTTGTGGTTTACATTGAATTTCTAGGGGGAAACAGATAGAATTTCTAGAGATTTTGGGGATCTTTTCTTGGTAGGAAACTGTACGTGGGAAGACATGTTTTATAATGTGTACATGCATAGGGAAACATGGGGGCGGCTCGTGGGACGGGCGCTAAATAACACTAACACATACAAATGACCTAATTTAGCTGGATCCTGGATGTTCTGCCACTGCCCACATCAATCATTCTTTGCCAAACTCATGTCTCTTTTTGACTTCAAAATGATAGAATTCATTTAATTTAATTTATGTATAGTTAAAAGCGGCTGTCCCTGTTTAATTTCTTCGTTCCAACTTTATCGGATATGGGTGTCTTGGATTGGATCTTCAATTATCCGTTGTTTTTATCCTTCTTAATGGATCTAGTGAATTTGAACAATTAATTATTATATGGGAAAATTATCCAAAAGTCCCAATTTGGAGTTTTATACCACGAGATCTAATTTTATACCATGAGGTTCGTAAAATTTCAAAATTCCTTTGCTTATTTGTTATGTTAAAAAATTCTTGAACTTAATGGTATAAATTGCTTATGTTAGGGACTTATGGGTGTAGCCCTTACAGGAAGTAGAAGGTATTAAGTTTGACTGTGTTAATCCATACAGAATAGGCATTGGGCTTATCTGTATCCAAGGATTTGTAGAGTTGAAGGTTATATGTTTGCAAATATATAAAAGAAAAAAGAAAAAAAAAAAAAAAAAACATTTTAATAGTGAGTGTTAAAATTCCCCATCTTAATAATTTAGAAAATGGGTTCAAAATTTCAACACCTAATTTCCCCCTTCAAATGGAGACTGGAGAGAGAGGCACCACTGAGGCTCAGTATGTAGGGGTGAAACTTAGGTTGATTGGGCTGGGTTGAATGTTATCAGAAGCCCATCCTAACCATATATTGGGTTGGGTTTGTTAAGCCCAAGTTCAGGGTAGACGCAGTTGTTCAAGTTAGGTTTGGGATTACTTATCTTCAATATTCCGTCGTTATTATTTCTACTTGAATGTCCGTAATCAACATACCTTGAAGCTTGTATTTAAGAACAGTATATCATATAAATAAGAAAAATTATTATGACACTAGTTTTTAGAAAAGAAATGAAAATAACAACAATGAAAAAAACTGAGACAAGCATTTAAAACCAAATGGTGAAGCAGGAGGATCAGAAGAAGTTACGGAGTGGGAGTGTGGAAAGCCTGTAAAGCCTGGCCCAGTAAAGTGTGGGTGCCTTCGGTTTCTTCTTTGGTGGTGTTTTATGTATAAGGTTGAGGTTGGAAGCTATTATTGTCTTAACTTCTTTGGTGTATAATGGGTGATGCCTCACTCAGTTAAGCATCTACTTGAGGGGTGATGGTGCAGGAGCAGTCAGAAGCCTTGTTTAGTAGTTTGGAAGATGGTTCTACATGCTATTTGTTGGACACTTTGGAAGGAACAAAATAGAAGAATCTGTCAAGCTTTTACAATTAAAGAATAGTGTGGCTAGGAAAGAGAAACCGACCGTTGGATCACTATAATTTTTGGCATACATGATATACACAAATATAATATCTAATCCCATGGTCAATTTTTCAAAACATGTTTCCCACAATTATTTACTAGTTTCATACTTACATAAACTTATGTAAGCATATGCTAACTTGATCATTTCTGCATAAAAGTATTAGTTGTTGTGCATAAAGGGAATTACTACCACTTTGAGAAAATTTCAGTATTTTGCTTGAATCCATTGCTAGTTTCCTTTCCCTTCCCCAAGATTATTCAAGATCCATAAAGGCTTTGCTTTGGAGAATTTTATTGTATTTGTCATTAAATATCTTCTTGTGTTGTGAGAATGACAAGAATTGAAATCCTATAACATTTCCCAGATCTAGGTTTTCCTTTCCTAAATCCGAACAGAACTGTAAAAACTGTATCTAAGCAGCATGTTTGCTGGAAAACCATGATATCCAGCGTTTTCATGCTTCTGTATTCGACTCAATTTAACATTTTGAACCAAAATAATATGTACAAACATACATAGATATATATATATTTTTATGTTTCAGAATCCACAATAAAATACACAAGCTTAGGCTTAAAGAAAAAAGACGTAGAAAGATACTATCTCTGTGATATTTTCTGGTTGAACCACAAAGGAAATGAATACAAAAGGGGTGGTTGGTTGCACTGCCTGCTATTTAGGCATATATGGCTGGGTGGCCAGTACAATTATTAGACACCATTTTCACCAAAAATAGAGCTAAGTAGATTAACACTCTCAATAAGAATCATAATTTTTTTTTTCCGATAGGCACCAGCAAAGATACATGTACATACATTCATCTGCCTGGGAATGCAAACCGCAACCGCTCTCTCTGTCGATTTAAAATCATATTCTTTGGAGATGGTGATTTCCCTCCTACACCTGCCTGGCGCATCATCTCTGCAATATGTAGTTTCCATTGTTATGTTCGGAAAGGGATAAATTATTCAAAGTGATCTTCAACAAAGCTAATTGAAACAAAATCATAATAGTAAGGAAACCTACATTCTCATAGTCCAGTATATGATGCATGACAACAATGTTTTTCAAACAATAGGTTACTTACCGTATATATTATTCTCAAACTTTATTCTAGACACCCTATTCATTTCAAAGTTATGTTGTACTCTTCCAATATATGACTCTTGCATGAACAAAGCTGTTTTCAAATGTGTTGATAAACAGTCTTCCAGTTCAAGGAACTTTTAGGGTGGACCTGAGGAATATCAAGGCGACAGTCCTCTAGGTTTGCACTCTTGAAAGATCAACCAAAAAGCAATAAAATTTTCACTTTGATTCAAGCTAAGGACGCAAGACTGCAAGAAGTCTCGAACCTCTTTCAACTGAACAAAGCAAACATTTTGCAGTGAAAACAAGGGTTTCTTCATTTCAAAGTGCTCATTCAGTAGCCCCTAACTAGAGCTCACAATTACCTTACCCAAGTGCAGTCCACTGAATCGTAAAAGGGCTAAAATCACACCATGTTTCCATATACCCATACACATTTAAAGGTAAAAATGACATGCATTTGCAGAGTTCAGAATCCAGAAAGGTGGACCTAAAGTAGATCATGGCAGTGGTCCTCAGACCAGCAGGTCCTAGAAAAACACAAAACAGAGAGCAATTAAATTCTACAATGATACGCAGAAAAAGTAGAACTTACCTCGTTTTCTCTCAAGCTCTTCGTCAAGCTCTTCTTTCCATTTCCTTTGTCTCTCAGAGAAGCTTGCACTGCCAGTGGAACATTTTTCATTCTCAGGAAACAGAAATGGGGCCCAAAGAAATAAGTAAGGGCACATAAGCAGTAAGAGTCAAACACCATTTAACAAACCTTGGACTGATTGGTTCCTGCTGAGCATCAAGAATAAGTTCTTTCGCATCACCAAGCTGAGGTGATTGAATTTCCTGCAAAATTTGATGCCTTACACCACCAACATTTGATACGCGTTTCATATGACTCCCAGGGCTTGCAGTATTCGCAGCATCAACTGCAGCAGACAGTCGTCTGCTAGGTAGCTGACTGGGTGACCTGCTTTTAGGAGGCAAGTTCAAAATATTTGGAGCATTTTCACATTGTGAAATCCCAATAGCACTAGGAGAACCAGCTACATTTGATTTGTTGAGGAATTCTTCATATAGAGGCGTTTGCAGCTTCTTCAGATCTAAAGCCTAAGGTAGTTTTACACAGCAAAAGTGTAAGACTTATATCCTAAGATCTCATAAGATATAGCACCAAGCAAAATAAGAATTGAGTATGTGATAATCCCATTATCCATTGATTATGGGAAAGAAAATTGACGTAAAGAAAACAATACCTTCTCATCCAAAAAGGCTCTAATTTTTGACTCCGTAACTTCATCGTCATCCTCAGCTGCTAAAGGCCCACACGGAAATGTGAAGTCCTCCCCCTTACCCAATACACCAGGGCTGCCAGCAGACTTATTAATGACTTGACTGGAGGATAGGTTTATTCCATTTCTCTCCAATTCTGGACTTTCATCAAACTTGCATGGCCAATCATCAGAGGGCTCGCACATAGGATTAAAACTCTAAATTACATATACAATCCACCCATTAGATATTACAGCGTTCATAAATTAAAACATCCAATCCACCTGATAGACATGAGAATGGGTAATTACCTTATTCAAATCGTCAGACAGATGGGCAGAATTAAACTTCACTGATGCACCACCCATAAGATCATCTTTATCATCAATCAGACACATGTCATCATCACAATTGCTTGCTCCCCAAAGGGATCCTGATCCTGAGAACTTCTCAGGATATACAGTTGAGCACCTCACGCTACCCATATCATAAACGTCCTTCAAGCCCATGCAAGTTGTTCGTCTGATCATGGGATTTATGCTGCAGCATTAATATAGCCTTCAGAGTCATGATTGCAAACAATAGACAATCCAAAATCAATAAAATTTCAAATGGCATCAAATAGAACCAATTACGATTTTTTGAGGTCCATCCCAGGTGTCGCTATTGTGTTTCCAGGATTTTCCTGATGAAAGGAAAATTACTAAGATAGGCAAAAGAATAGTCAAATAAAGCTGAACCCAAATAAAAAATCTATGCACAACACTACTGACCATAACTGAAGTGCGAAACACTGGATGAGGTTCCTGATATTCCCCAGTAACGAATGGATGCTTCACATAATTAGCAACAAAAAAAAGGGTATTATCAGTAAAAAGCTCGATAATTTAACATGCTGCATATTGATTTTCTGATACCAATGTTTCAAGTCTTAAATCTTTGCTAAATCACTTTCCCTCAAAGTTTCTTCGTATTTTTTGCAACTTTGAATATCACCCTTGTTCTTATACAGAGGCATCAGGGTACCTTTCCTCAATTCATCAGACATCCTTTTAGTTTTAACAAATTACTCAACCAAACTACACCATCATCACGCATAGACTTCTAAGCTTAAATGAAAATTCCATCTGACCAAACAGCTTTTCCTATTTTAATGTTTTTCCTAACTTCCTTTACCTCAATTATCCTAATTCTTTGAGAAAATATATAATTTTTATCCTTGGAAAATTAAGTTCTCTCAAGCTTAAATTCTCAGCATGGCTTTCATTAAATAATTCATTAAAATAATTTCCCCCATGTTTTATTAGTCCCCTTTTGGAATAGCTTCAACTTGAACTTTTAAAGCTGAAGTAGAAGAAAAGAAGAAGTCCAGTAAAGCAGAAGCAGAAGTCAATTGTGTTTGGACAAGGTTGGCATTTGTAATTTTCATTAAAGAAAAGCTACTTATGCTTTTCTTAAAAGCAGGTGGCTAGGTGCTTCATCCAAAAAGCAACTTATCTACTTCTTTATTTTCATCCAAACAGGCTCAACTTGTACTTTTGGGCACCAAAAGTTACTTTTGGTGCTTATGCTTCTCATTCCAAACAAGCACTAAATCCATCATCTTCCATGGAAACTCTCTGGTCCTCACTTTTAATGCACTTTACATAACTTAAGTCCCTACTTTTTCTTTCTTTTTATCCTAGCAAACTTAATATGGCGCACATTATCTTTTTGTTGATTACAGATGAGCTAATTGGAAATATTCATGAAGAAATTCCATGGTGTATGTTGTTTGCTAATGATATATTACCGATTGATGAAACTAAAGTACAGCTTAGTTCTAAGATAAGATTATGGAGAGATATCCTAGAATTTAAAGGTTTTAAGTTAAGTAGAACTATGATAGAATAGATGAAATGTAAATTTAGTCAAATGGAAGGTATAGATAATAGACACATAGTGCAAAATGACAACCAAGAGATGCCTAGAAGTGACCCTTTTTTATATATTGAATGAATTATCTATAAAGATGGATAGATGATAAATGAAGTGGAGAAGTGCATCTGGAGTCTGGATGACTATGTGACAGAAGAATGCTTATCAAACAAAAGGGAAAATTTATAAAACATCTATAACACCAACTATGCTTGCTTTACTGTTTTCAATGTTGGGCAGTCAAGAAACAAAATGTTTAAAAAATGAGTATGGCCAAAATGAGAATGTCAAGAAGTGTTAGTAGTAATATGAGAAAAGATAAAGTCATAAAATAAAAAATGAATGCATTCGTTAGAAGGTAAGGGTACTGCCAGTTGAGAACATAATGAGGAAGATCATTTAAAGTGGTTTATACATGTGCAATGAAAGGCAAGGAATGCACCTGTATCAAAGGGTGACTGGATTCAAGTTGAAGGCCCCAGAAGTACAAGAAGGCTCGAAACAACATGAGTAGAGGTGGTGAGAAAAGAAATGAGTCTAGGCACTTAACAGTGAATAGAGCTGAAAGGGCAAAAAGATTCATGTAGCTGAGCCCATGTAGTTGGAATAAAGGCTTTGTTGAGGTCATTTGAGTATTCGTAGCAAGGATTGGCAGAAGAATTAATAAGATGTAATAGTGTACAGTTCTTAATTACCTGAAGCAGATCTGATGCAGAAGACCTTAAGTATGGTTCCCTGCCAACATATTTTGATGCATGAAGAGTTAGAGTAAAAAAAGGTAACTAAAAGAAAATATAGAGCATCAGTTTGTAACTTTACACGACCATAGATTTTGCCTAAGGATCAAACTACTTTATTGGCCCTTGTACAAAAAGGAAAAATAATGAATGGAAGAAGAAACAAATGTGAACTATAGAAATCATTAATGTACTTCTGTAAACATTTTAGCAGAAAATCCTTTGCTTCGACCGAAAGATGCTCTGGGATGGGTGGATGAGATTTGGTTGTCCCAATATGGAAGAGAGCAGCAACCTGAAACAAACACCTATCATTGGTTTGCAAACTAATGGAAGAACATCATATTAATTTATGAAAATTCTAGTCAAATCATACAGGAAAAAATAGAGTTTTCAGGAAGATAAAACAAGCAAAAGTGAACTTAAATGTTTACCTCTTGATACTGTTGGCTCCAAGGAGGCTTTCCTGTTGCCATCTCAATAACAGTGCATCCAACACTCCATATATCAGCGGAGCTGAGATATTAATTTTCAAAGTAATGAGCTCCAAAGATCACAAAATAAGGAGTGCGAAAGTATAAAACTATTTTTTATCAGAGAAACTGAGAAAGTAGTGCCACACTGTACGCGAGCATTGATATGCATTTCAAATTGGAATTAGAACTAGAGATCTTTGGAGAACCTTTCTTATACTACATAGATTCTAGTATTTGCAGTTGGAAAATCTTAAGGATCAGAATTTACAACGGTTAAATGGATCCGACAAGGTCAGCGAACTTATTCTAGCCAATAATGATAGATACATGGCTAGCAGGACCGTTGCAGGAACCAGGAATTCCAACAATTATAAATCTTTCCAACTTTATGTATTTGAAATTATAGAAAACAGATGTGATATATATATATATATAAAACACTATATGCATGAACTAAGATTGTTAGAAAGAATAAACTTTATATCCACTGCCCATAAAAAGAAAAGAAAAAAACAGAATTAGAAAATTGTTTACAGTATCTTTGAGGCAGAGGATATTTTAGTTGCACCTTGGCTGAACAGAACATAGAGAAAGACTATATTCTCAAAGGGACGTGGAAGAAAGTCAGAAAGTTTGTCCTGCTGGTCTAATACAATGATCAACAGACAACATGTGTCACTTTAGACAATGTCAAAGAATGGCATTTTTCCTCCAACACTTGCTTTTAAATTCAGTATAGTTCTACATTGCAGAAGACAACATTTTGAAGTAGTTGTGGCTGTTGTGGATCAGATGATACAATGATAATTATTCCTAGCGGTGAACAAGTTGAGTGAAATAAGCTAGCAACTGAATGTTTATTTTTTCATATATGAATCGACTCAGCTAAGGCTTATCCCTGCAATTTGACATCAGCTATGTGTTTTCCTTTAGGATCAGGAGAAACAAAAAAATCACCAATCAAGGAGCCAGATTAAAATATTGGAACTGTCTGATCTTTTCTTTCTTTCCTCACCAAAGTCCACTGATGTTTTAGGCTTTTAGCTATGCATTATAATAAGACATGTGTAAATTTCTCAAATTAATACCCTAAAGGTTACACAATAATTCTCCAGACTCCAGTAGCAACTTTTTGGATGAAAATCATTTCAAGTACTTGTGAGCCCTTTATATAAGTTGATTAGTAAGTTTTATATCAGCATGAGAAACCTCATGAAAGGTCCTGAGAGGAGCTCAGTTCCATCAGATTCTTGATAAGGTGAGACTCTTATGGGATCGTCGCTCGATACTTGATCAAGTAATGACAATGGCACAGCTCAACCAGGGATGGAATATCCTTGATAAATACAATTTACACATGCATAGCAAATAATGCTAGTAGAGTTTGGAACCTCTTTATGAAGCTTTTTGGGTCAGCTGTGTTCACATGAATTAATGCAATGGTGTATGAGGATAGAGTTAAATGATTGTCCTTACAAGTTATGCCCGGTCTGGAGAATAACCTCAGGAGCCATCCAATATGGAGTACCCTTCATTGACTTGGCACCAGTCATGGTAGCCTGTTGCATCAAACAAAATTCAGTTATAATGTAATTTTCTAACATAGTAATAACGTTGGAAAAAAAAGTGCACGAAATAAAACTAGTCAACCTAAATAAAAATGAAGCAGCCAATAACGTTCATACCAGCTCAACGACTTTCTTTGATGCACCAAAGTCTGCAAGTTTAATGCATCCCTTGTTATCAACAAGGATGTTTGCCCCCTAAATTAAGCATGCCAATCATCAGATTTTGGGAGTTCCATCTCAGTTAGTATCATTTACAAGAAAATAGAGGTACCTTGATGTCCCTGTGCATAATTCCATTTTTATGAAGGTACTCCAGTCCCAATAACAGCTGCTTTGTGTACATTCTAATAACCTATTATGAAAAAACCGATTTTGGGAAAGAATAACATCAGCATTCTAAACACCCCAATTCTATAGTTTGGAATAAGGAAAGTGGAAATTACTTACAGGCTCAGGGAAGGATCCAAATTTCCCCAGAAGTGATGATATTGATCCACCCGGAACAAATTCCAACAAAATATTCAGCGACTCATCCTCTCTAGCAGTTCCCAAATATCTCTAAGGAACAAAACGTATATAATTAGATGACTAGCAACAATTGGTTCCACAAGAAAGTACAAAATCATACTCACAACAATGTTAGGATGTGAGAGATTCTTCAGAAGTTTCACTTCTTCCTCCAGCTCTTTAATGTGAGCCTGTTTCAAGAAAATCACGCAGACTCAGTCAAATTCCCAAAACGCACACATTCATATAATAACAACCCAAAACCAAATATATTTCTAAAAGGTTTAAACCACAAACATAAAATTTCCAATGAGTAATGAATGATAGAAGAGAAATAAACAAAATTCCTACTGAGTACAAAATAATCGAAGAAAAAGAAACTAAATTTATGCATTTCAACTAAAGTCCGATCCTTGCCTGTGTTTTCTCCTTTGAAGCACTATTCACCGCAATGGAAACCTGGATCACAGACAAGAAAATATCAAAATTGAATCCAAAATCAACAACAACAACAAACACGCACCATATCTTTCAACGGAAAATAAATCCTGGAAACACTATCCACCAAAACGAACAGGGTTCCGATAAGATTAACCTGCTTGACAGCGAGAAGCTCTCCAGAATCGAGATTCATGCCCATATAAACCCGCCCAAAAGCGCCGGAGCCAATCAACTCGCCTTTACGCCACCGGATCGGATGCGCATCTTCTTTTTTGGTAATCGGAGGTAGTGCCGGTACCGTCGGTTTCGAGAATAGGCCGATACGCGATTTGCGAATGCTGGAGCCGATCTTCTCGACCAGACCTCCGAATCCTCCATCGTCTCCGCCGGCGGTTCGAAAAACTAGAGATCTACGAACTGATCCGAAGATGTCTTGCATCAGTAGTCTGGTTTTATGTGAGATTGTAAGTGTTTGTCTGAGATGAAATCTAGGGTTCTCTGTGTATCATTTCCGTGCTGTTGGTGACAGTGAGGAAGAGAGTGGAAATTTGAAGGGAGGGAAAAAGGCATGGGGAGCTTTTTTTCAAAAATAAATTAATACATAAATGATGTTATTGTATTTCTGCCCCATATTTCCGAAGAATTTGACATGTATCCCCATATTTTATTATTTTTAATCTTTTGTTGTGTCTCCCATTATTAAAATTTCAAAATCCTTGGCATATGTGCCTCTTGGCCTCCTTCTAACTTCTCCAGGGAAAACGTTAAATAGGTTTTTTTTTTTTAAATGTTAAATGAATCAAAATTAACTCTATCTCCCATATTAAATATTGTGGTTATTACTATCATATATCATATATCATATATCATATATCATATT
Source organism: Hamamelis virginiana (assembly GCA_017140935.1). Classification (NCBI taxonomy): domain Eukaryota; kingdom Viridiplantae; phylum Streptophyta; class Magnoliopsida; order Saxifragales; family Hamamelidaceae; genus Hamamelis; species Hamamelis virginiana. The sequence goes on from JAESVK010001304.1 coordinate 3,271,077, forward strand.
ATGTTAGTATGTTAATATAATGCCATAATAATGTAGTAATGCTAAATTAATTATCATAGGAAATGGTTAAAGCTTTAGGTCCCATCTGGAATACTTTTATTTCAAATGATTTCTAGAGTTTAAAATTATCCTTGAATTAAAGAGATGGATGATGATCACTTTTAGCTGATTTGATGGGCGTAGAATGATTGGCTAAATTTAAGCTCCCTAATTTTTTTTACAATCATTTTTAATATAACAAATTTTAGAAGTAGATAGCTGGTTTAAACATAATTTTAATATATATATATATATATATATGCATAAATAATCAAGTAAGGACCAGTCCTTAATCTTAATTTAAGGTCCACTCACCATTAGAATAGGTATTTTGAAAAACTAACCGTTGGATTGGATAATCTTCTTATTTATATCGTGTATGCAAAAAATCACAGTGATCCAACCGTCAGTTTTTAAAATACAGACAGTTAAACAATTGTTACAACATCCAACGATAAATATTGTTACAATGAAAATGAACTATATTTTGAAAACCAATGATCGGAACACCGTGATTTTTGGCAAACATGACATACATGAGATTATTATCTAATCCAACGGTTGGTTTTTCAAGATACCTATTCTAAGTGAGAAAATGGTGAATGGACCTTACCGTAAGATAAGGACCGGTCCTTAATCGATTGTTTATTTATATATATGAAAATATGGTTATCTAAATGATTTTATGCAGAGTTAATATAAATAGCGTCGTAATTTATTAAGCATACTCTTGTTTCAAATCACTGTAAGTCCTCAAAACATGGTGATATGTACTGCAACCTCTTTGCAATTTGTTTGGATTCAAACGGTAAAACATAAGGAAATAAAATTAAAGACAGGCAGAGAAAAGAATGAATAAATTTTTACTTTAGTTTGTTTATTATGCACTGAAAGGTAAGGAAGAGAAGGCTAAGGGAGTGTTTGCCAGACTTAAGAACCTGACTAGCAAATGATGAGTCTGATTAATTTTTATTTAGTACTATTTGGTAAGTATATTTTTTCTGTAAATTAGTTCAATCATGTCCATAAAATAAGGCATAAACATTATTTTTTTCAAACCAACTGTAAGGTGGTTTATAGAAAAATCATCTAATAAAAAGAGATCAGAACTGGCCATACCCAATTTTCGAAGTTCCCGAACAGGCCCTAAGTTTCACCAGAACTTCCTTGTAAATTATTTGTTAATTTTTTAGGATTGTTTAGCCAGAATATCGATGATTACTTTTGGAAATTAAGGTTATAATACATTTTTAATGTATCAACTTTTAAAAGTGAATAATAATAGATGTAAGAGTTTATCCAACCAAACTTTTCAATACTTTCCCATGCGATGAAGGTGGTATTTTCTACATACGAAAGAATAATTCACGATGTCCTAACTGTTTTGTGTCCCAATGGTTCTAACTCACTTCTTTGGAATTTGATTTACATTTAATTACATGAGTGTGGATTTAGTACATTAAAACTGCATTTATAATTGTAAACATGAGCTCTGATTTAGTGGTACATGTCTCTCCCTTATAGTAAGGTTTTGAGTTTTATTTCTCATAAATGATAATTGACCTATTTGTTGCTCCTCTTCTCCACTAACAGCAAACCACTAATCATATGTCGCTTGGGAAAAAAAAAAAAACACAATTGAACTATGAAAACAACTTTCTACTTAAAAAATAATAATAATAAAAATAAAAAAGAAAACATGCATTTTAAAAATATATATCTAGCTATGTAGAGGAATAAAATCCACTCTATCCCACATTGCTTAATAAAATACGTGTTATAACTTCATATATCTATATTGGGTCCTCTATCTACAAGCTTGGATTTTTAAGTTGGAAACTTAACATAACTTTTAGGTTGAAAACTTAATAGACTATTATTATTTTTTTAAATAAATAAATTAGAAAATACTAAATTTTAATAGTTGCCAACCAAAACATAGGTCATATATAGCATCTTTCACTATAATAAGATACGAAGCAAGTTTTTTTCTAGTATTATATATTCTGGATTGGACCAGCTGGTTCAACCAGTTGAACCAGGAACTTGGTGTCTCACTAGGTGGTTCAACCTACCGAAACCAGTCCTATTGAAAATTGGTCTATTTAGTAAAAATCGGTCAATCCAGCGTTTGAACTGGTGATTTTACAGGTTTATTGGTGGGCTAGAATCAACCAAATTTTGGTCAAAAAATAAAAAGTGTGAAAAATAACTAAAATAGTTCAAATCCTTTTAAAGTCTCTTAAAGCCAGAAAGGCTAAAAAAGTAAATTAGTCTAAAAACTCCCAAATAGTAAAATGAAACCTTAGGTACCTAATTTAATATTACAATATTCTTATATTGAATTTTTTAAAAATTATAATAATGATTGGTGAAGAGTAATTAATTTTCAATTTTGATGATTTTACATAAACTTAAATATATGAATTGATTGTACAAATATTTTTTAAAAATTTCATTTAAAATATATTTTACAGTTTTTACTATTATAAATAAATAAATAAATAAAATATTTTTGAGATATGATGACGTCATGCTGAATCCAACTGAGTAACTGACTAGATAGTTGGATCCATTGACCCTTAATAGGCCCGTGAACGATCCGGATTTTAAAACGTTGGTTTTTTCCCACATGAATCTCGATCGTGTGAAAAAGATCGAAGAGTGCATTTTCCCATTCTATTGACCCAAAATCCGTGGAACACGTGGCGGGTCAGCGGAGTCATCCGCCCGCCCTTACGCACAGAGGACAGGAACACTAAACACCGTCAAGTTTCGCTCAGGTCACGCCGTCTAAGACAATCAGAGAGAGAGAGAGAGAGAGGCCTATAGACGTTTCCGATTCCCAATACGATACAACATGTAACTAACCTCCGCCATTTTCCTGTATATGTGCGCGTCACCGTCCAGTTCTCTTTCTACCCTCTTACATTCTTACCTGCTCAATCAAAACCATACCCATCTCCAAAATCCTTCGATTCTCCAGTCTGCTGAATCTAATCATCATTCTTGATTATTAACTCTGCTTTTTTTCTTCTTTTTTTCCGTATTAAGACTTTCATATTAGAATGGGCTTTGATCTGGATTCTTTGTCAGAGGCAACATCAGGAGCCATTGGAGCTCTGGTCAGCACCACCATCTTATACCCACTCGACACCTGTAAGACTAAGTACCAGGCCGAAGTTCAAGCTCACAATCAGCAAAAATACAGGTGCTTATTCTTCTTTGGGTTTCACATACTTGTGTCTGTTTTTTTTATTTATTAGAATTCGAACCATTTTCCATGGATGCCTTTCGATGAGATTCTTCTTTGTTCTTACAGTTATTCCTAATATATAATTCAATTTAAAATATATTATGTGTTTTTTTTAATCATATTTCTTCTGTGAACTATTCAAATGTTATTACTTTCAATTACAATAGGAAGTCTTACGTTGTGCACAATTGCCCAGTTTAATTGTGCTGGAATTATGAATATATCTGATAAGCTCAAGCTCTTAACACAAATTAGAATTTTTTTTTTTTACACTCTGTGTTACAAGTGGCCTACCTGAAGAATTCCTGCTTATCCGTAAATCATGGTTTCTGTAATACAGAAAAATCACTTAATTATCAAATTAGCCATGTGGGTTGATTGCATTCTATCGACTCAATATTGGATTAAATGAAACAAGGCATCACTGTGTCACTTGGTAATCCTATAGAATTTGACGTCACCTTATTGTGTGTCTATCCCGTGTTTTAAATCAAACATTTTTAGTGTAAATAAATTGCTTGAGTTGGAGATTAGGGATCTTTGAGATGATTCATATACTTGATTACCTTTTTTAGAAGCATTGATAGAGTTGTGGGTGACCTGGGCATAAACAATCATTCGCTCGTAGTCTTAATGTATGGGTTTTTTGAACTATTCAATTTTAGAGGATAAAAGAAGCATAAATTGTTTTTGTCTGAATTATTTATTCGGATTTATTCCTCATTATCAGTTACTTGCATTCCTAAGTGAAAAGAAAGAAAGAAAGAAAAAGAGGGATGGATGATCCCTCTTTGGAGTTTTGAAAATGATTTTCCTGTATGCATTGCTTCAACTATGAATTACTATCTTCTCAATTTGAAATTGTTCGACCAGTGACCTCCAATTGGATGACTTATGGGTTATGGCACAGAAATCAAACTATAGCTTTATGTGAAGCAGTTTGTTAAGGCATTAGTCACCTATGAGAAATGGCTATTTGATTTAATTCCTCTGGCTTATGCAGAAACATTTCTGATGTTCTGTGGGAAGCAATTTCTACCGGTCAGGTTCTTTCATTGTACCAGGGCCTTGGGACAAAGAATCTACAGTCCTTTATATCACAGTTTGTCTACTTCTATGGATACAGCTTCTTTAAGAGACTGTACTTGGAGAAAAGTGGAACCAAAACTATTGGAACAAAAGCAAATTTGATTGTTGCTGCCGCTGCAGGGGCTTGTACAGTCATAGTGACACAGGTGGGTCATATTTTGACATATTCTTTTTGCTTGATCAGGAAACAACTGTTAGTCATCAGCTAAAATATTATGTTGTTCATGTGAGATTCTGTCATTGCACAATGTACATGCAGTTTGAACTCTGTTTGTCAAGCAACCAAAAAGAAAAAAAAAACGCTCAGATTATGATATCCTAGTTGATCCCGTGATTAACATAAACTATGGCAATGTGCTGGTTTTGGATCTGTTGATCAAGATGCCTTTTAGGCACTACGTGGATAGTAAATCAATCCATTTCGTTCTACTGGAATATGGATGGCTATCATTATCGTTTACAAAACTCATTATTCTATTTCTTAATTTTGGATATTCTAATTGTAGATTTTTCTGTACAGCCCTTGGATACAGCATCCTCAAGGATGCAGACAAGTGAATTTGGGAAATCAAAAGGACTTTGGAAAACCCTTTCGGAGGGCACTTGGAGGGAGGCATTTGATGGTCTTGGCATATCTCTTCTTTTGACATCAAACCCATCTATCCAGGTACTTAACTATGTGTTCCAGCATGAAGCTTGCATGTGTGGAGCATATGTAGAGTGTGGTTGGTTTGATTGATATCATGTGTGAGATTTTTTAGATTCTATTTTTACGAATATAATTTTACCATCTAAGTTTTTTTTTCATGGAGTGGACTGTGGGTCCACATCCCAGCTATATTCCATTTGATAATTGACTAAGATTTACAGCTTTCAGCTCCATAAATTTAACCTTTTCTTTTCTCGGTTGAGCACCAATGGAAAGAGATTTGACTTGAAAGGTAACAAATCAAGCTGAAGCTAAAACTTTTATGTTGTACAGTACACCGCATTTGATCAGCTAAAACAAAGACTACTTGAGGGGCAGCTAAGCAAAAAAATAGGCGTGGAGTCTTCACCGGAATCTCTTTCTGCCTTCTCTGCTTTCATGTTGGGTGCAGTCTCAAAATGTATTGCCACATGCTTGACATACCCAGCTATCAGGTCAATAGTCAATTCAATTATTTTTACCTATGTTGTTTTCAACAGCATTTGAATTCATAATTTCAATGTTTATATTCCAGTCTTTAATGATAAAATGGCACAGCGGTAAGAATTATATATGATACCCCTTTTTTATTTAGATCCTTTTAGAACTTTGTTGACTGAAATAGGATATGGACTGTGGACAGGTGTAAGGTCATGATTCAGGCAGCAGAATCAAATGAAGATGGGACCAATGAAGCTCGTCCAAAAACCCAAAAAACAGTCTCGAGTGCAATCTATGCCATCTGGAAAAGAGAGGGGCTATTGGGTTTCTTCAAAGGGTTAAATGCCCAGATCCTAAAGACCGTGCTAAGCTCGGCATTGCTTCTGATGATAAAGGAGAAGATCACAAAGACCACGTGGGTTCTGATGTTTGCACTTCAAAGGTATCTCTTTGTCACCCGGACCAGATTGATCAAGAGTGCTTAAATAAGCATGAAAACCCTTGTAAATAAAGCAGTTCCATTTGATTCATCGACCATGTGGAGGAATTTTTTTAGAAAATTCAACAAAAGTTGGTGGACACTGAAGGTGAAGATTAATTTCTCGGGAGAGAAATTCATTTATGGTAACAAGGAATTTCATTTTAATCTTCTTGTTACCCTGTTTAATTCAACTTCCTGAATTAGGCCTGTACTAATCTAGACAAATTTTCGAGTAGCTTTGTCTTAAGCAGCATCTTTTTACTGTCTGAATTGGATTTTGTAATTTAGTTTATGCGAGTGGAAGCCACCTAGATTTTTTCTTGGTTCATGGAAACATTTGCGACAAGATATTTAGAAATTGCAGCCTTTTCGAGTTGTTCTGATCAAATTATTATGTTTTTTCACTTGTTTTTGGTCCTGGTTGGGTGTGTTGGTCATTGCCCATTCGTCCTGGATGTCTGGCATTGCCTTGAACCACCTGCAGAAAGAAATATGGTGTGCCTATTTGATTTGAGTCAGGCCAATGGCATTAGGGTTTAGTTTCTTATCTCAAAGATAATTGCAGAAAATATATCAAGGAATGTGATTCAACATTTCATCCAGGTAAATTGGAAATCCCAAATCACTAAAAAAAAATTATGGGAAGGGGTATTAAGGACCATTATAAATGGCTGCTTGCTCTCAATCAAGCAAGAAGTTCTGAGCGGCCAATTCATATCAATTTTGCTGTAGATCCAAATCACAAGTTTGAATTACAGTGTTTTCCCATTATTAGGTAGTCTAGAAAGTAGAAACTTCGGGGGGGGGGGGGGGGGTTTTTCGGCCCTGCTTGGACCTTGCAGACACTTTTGTTCCTTTCTAGACAAAGCAATCTAAAGAGCACAACCTGAATTATATGCAAGATTCGATGCTTGGGTTGAAAATGCTAGCATTATTTGCTAGTTACAGTAATATGTTATTTGCTAGTGTTTTCAGAATTAGCTTTTCGAGGTTGTATTGGTTGTTGATTTATGTGAATCTTATTAAAGTTAAAATCACATTGACAGTATTGTACCACTGGCTTACTGGAAATTTGTTTGTCATTTTCAATACCATTAACCTGCTGCCTGTTTAAATTTGTGGCACCCATTAAGACCAAAATTGATTTACAGAAAAAAAAAGAAGAAGAAAAGAAAAGATAAGAAAAAGAAAAATATTAATATAGATAACTCGAATTCCGTAATCAGTGATTTTGATGTATGATGTTGATTTGCATTTGAGGAGCTCGCACAGCCCATAAGACATTCAGGAGTGACATCATGAGAATCTGGGCAAACAAAAAAACAAGAGGAAGTTTCCATGTGATGCTAAACAATTGAAAAATACGTATAGACAAGAATTTGATCAAAGAGGAAGATAATGTGAATGAAGAACTCAATTCTATTTTTCCCAGTTCTCATCTCACAAAACCCAAAAGTCCAAAGTCTTAAAAAAAACCATAATCATGTAGCTTTTGCTCCCCTTGAGCATGCCCATCGGACATTCCCCTAGCAATTAACATGAAACATTAAGGCATGCAGAAGAAGTTTCATCATTTCGCCAAGAAAACAGGTGTAATTTATTCTATTATAACATTTTTTTTTCATGAGAGTGACAAAAATGCCTCTCTGTATATGAATGTGGCATACTATGAATGGTAAACCTCCCAAAAAGGGGAAAAAAAAGAGTTCAAGCAAACTTAAGATACAAACATCCACTTCAAATCACAATAAGAAGAAAGAAACCATAAGCAAAAACAGCCAATAGATCAGACCAACTGCGGAGACCAAACTGGCTGCATTGTAAGTCACAAAGCTTCCATCAGAGGTGTTTGTGCTCAGAACAACAACAATCCAATTGCCTTCACTACCAATTCCAGCTCCTGTAAACTTAGTGTCATTTAGGTTAGCTGAGTACTGAGACTCTGTGAAGTTAGAGAGGACAACACTTGGAACCAGGTTGGGAACACAAGCAGGCATTATGACACCGTCCCTAGTGTTGGTGACATTCAGATGGCATTTGGCTAAAAGGTCAGGATAGTTGGAGAACTGAGGTTCAGTGCCTGGTACTGTGTCGGCGCCTGTGGTGTTAGTACAGGGTTGATTCTTGAATTGGTCAGCCATTTCTTCAGCAAAGCATGCTGCATTCTCATTCTTTGTTAGGGCTGTCAAGTTTAAGGATACCCGATAATTGTTAATGCCTTGAAGAAGATTTTGTTCCTCATCTGCAAGAAAATGGTGGAGATGGAAGTTTCAGTAACAAGATATCAACTCTGAGAGTGTGAGAGAGAGAGGGACAGGGAGGGGGGGTGTCTCTTGGCATTTAGCTATCATGAAACAATAGTTACACATAATGGTGTTTTAAAATTCTCTGCATATAAATTCATTGGTACTGATATTTTACAGTGTACTGCTGTAGTGCGCACGTGCGCATGCGTGTATTCAGTATGCATCTGCATTCAGCCATAGCGAAAATTAACAATGCCACAGCTGGAGAGCAGAAAATTTTGGGCAAGAAAAATTGGTTTCACAGGTCTGTGTACATAGATGAACCACACAATAAATCTAACTTGACGGTTGAGGATACAAGGCATTGAGCCAAGAAAAGGTTAAAAGGCCACAACTATGAAAATCCTCAACACTGATCGTGTTGAGGTACCAAGAAAAAACATAATGAGCTATGATATAACAGAAAAATAGATTCCTAGATAGATCAGAATCACGACCTATAACCAACCCAAAATAATTGAAACAAGGCTTTGTTTGAGTTGATTTAAGTGGAGTAACAGTAGCATACCTAGCCAGGGGATTTCAAACTGAGTTCAGAGTTTTGGCAGGCATTAAGGAACATAATCCATCAAAAACTGCATTCAATGCATAACTAGACAAACATTTATGCTGTATCGACTTAGATC
>JAESVK010001304.1:3283902-3297709 GCA_017140935.1 Hamamelis virginiana
ACCTGTGAGGGTGTAAATCAATTGTGATTATTACAATGTGGTTTTCATCCTGTAGGATGCAAGAAGTAAGGAAATTGAAGACGTGCTGATTCTATCTGGAGACCATTTATACAGAATGGACTATATGGACTTCGTTCAGGTAAGGCCACCGTGTGCTGCGCTGCAACTCACTTATACAGTGTCTTAATTTGTTCACTGGCTTGCCTTCATAACTCTATTTACCAGATACTAAGATTTGTCTCATTTATTTACAGAATCATCGAAAGAGTGGTGCTGATATCACTCTCTCTTGCATGCCTATGGATGACAGGTAGGTTATCAGGATTGGTTTTTCACTAATTCAGTTTCCAAATGGTTTCTGCTCTGTAATTGCCAAGCCAAATGCATAAACTAAATGTGCAGGATATGATTTACATACATACATACATACATACATACATACATGTATGTGTGTGTGTGGTCATCTCCTCTTTCTTAACTGACCAGTTTAGAACCAGAAGCATGCTCAGGAAGCCCTTGCTTCGACTTCATGAGGGCATCAAGAAGCTTAGTCTTGTCAAATACACAACTCAGAACTTTAATGGGCTCCAGTAGATTCCTGCATCCTAATCATTGAAATGGGCATTCACTATAAGCCCTTAGTGCTGCAATTTGAGTTTTGAACTCTACCTGCCATGCTTTTAAGTTTCAGCATGTGTATAAGTTACACCAGGGGCATGTCCTTTTGTTGCATAACATCTATATATATATATATATATATATATATATATTCTAAAGTTCACTCATTATGGGAATTTACTTCTTTTGGGTTCTTCCTCTGTTTTCGTGATAGCCGTGCCTCAGATTTTGGTCTAATGAAGATAGACAATAAAGGAAGGGTGCTTTCATTCAGTGAAAAGCCTAAAGGAGCTGATCTGAAGGCAATGGTAATTCTAATTATGATATCATTTCAAATCGGAAAGTTTTTTTCCCCTCAAATTTTTATGGTTACACTAGTTTCTATCATTTACTCTAGGGAGTAGATACAACAGTTTTGGGACTGTCGCGAGAAGAAGCGGAAAAAAAACCTTACATTGCTTCCATGGGAGTGTATGTGTTCAAGAAGGAGATACTTTTGAATCTTTTAAGGTACTTACTATTTGAATTTGGTCATGAATTATATATATAATTTGAATAATGATGCCTGATGCAGTAGGGTTAGTTTTTCCATATTGAAAAGAGTTATGACACGATTATGTTAACACAGACAACGATGTATTGTTGTTGAATCAGATGGCGGTTCCCAACTGCAAATGACTTTGGATCAGAGATAATCCCTGCCTCAGCCAGAGAATTCTTCATTAAGGTATTTTTCTGATCTTTTCTTAGTGTGTTGCACTCTTTTTTATTTTGGTTTTGGATAGAGTAATCGAATTCAGTTCATTTATGATCATTTTTATCGACTTCCTATATTGTCACAAATGTTTATTTATATACATCTACTGATTGCAGGCTTATCTCTTTAATGATTATTGGGAAGACATCGGTACAATCAGATCCTTCTTTGAGGCAAACCTTGCCCTTACTGAACATGTAAGTACCTAAAAAATTTTATATTACTATTTATGCAATTTTAATAAAGGAAAGGAGGTCTAGATGGGTTAGAAGTTAGAACCCAATGATTTTGATAATTTGTTAGATTGAGATATTAATGAACATGTCATTGAAATATTTTCATTGAAGGAGAATACCTACAATCATTGATTGAGCAGATGCTGTAAAGGCTCAACTGATGAGTTGTTGTAATGTAGCAGCAACACACATAATGACAAGTTGTCTAAACAGCTACTTGAGCATCTAATTGGTTTCATTTCTGCTGCATAGGAGTGTGTTTCGATGTTTTATATTTGAGAGAAAATGCTTTAAGAGTTGCAGACATGTTCTTATGTTTCCTCATACTTTTCAGCCTCCAAGGTTTAGTTTTTACGATGCAACAAAGCCAATGTATACATCAAGAAGGAACTTACCGCCTTCAAATATCGACAATTGCAAGGTTAGTAAAATCTCAATATCTCCTTGCTTTTGAGGCTTCCCAATTGAGCATAGTCCACAATGGCTAGCTCTTTCCTTCTGACCAAACAATGGTCATTTGCCACTGGCTTGAGCAATATTTAATAAGATCTATTTATGCAGCTTTTTCAGAGTCATATTTGTAAACTAAATTTTTTGGTTTCTTTGTTATTGATGTCCTCTGCATTTAGTTCTTAAAGTATGACAAATCTCCCTTTCCTTATCCTTGTGCAGCTTGTTGATTCAATTATATCACATGGAAGTTTCTTAGATAATTGCTTCATAGAGCACAGTGTTGTTGGTATTCGTTCTCGAATAAACTCCAATGTTCAGTTAAAGGTTTGTCCTATAAATTCTGGTACTTGCATTATTTATGAACTAATCATTATTTGTGAATTTTACAAAATAAAAATTATGCTGCAAATTTTCAAACACTGAAAAGAAAATCGTCATATGTTGCAAATTTTCATGATCTTCTTTAGTACTTCAAACTGATGCACGCCCTTGTAAGGGCCAAAAACATGCAGGATACAGTGATGCTTGGTGCTGACTACTATGAAACCGAAGAGGAAGTGGCATCGCTGTTAGCTGAAGGAAGAGTTCCGATTGGAATAGGGGAAAACACAAAAATCAAGTATATATATCAACTTAAACTGCTGTTCCTTTTTGACATTTTTCAAACCAAATTCATTTTACTGTCTCTTCTAGCCCCTCATGGCTCTTCTTGTGATGTTGTGCAGAGAATGCATCATTGATAAAAATGCCAGAATCGGGAAGAATGTTGTTATTGCAAACTCAGAGGTATAATTCTTCATATTTCTCCATTTGATTGATAGGAAATGGAAAATAAAACTATTTTCACTCACTTTTTGTGAATTTGATTGTTAGAAGAAAGTTGTATTTCCTCAAAATACAACTTTCTTGTAAAAACCAAACAGTTGCAGGAAAAGTAAGTACCGACAAATTTCCTACTTTCTTGTGAAAACCAAATATAACTTTCCTACATAAGTTTCTTGACAACCAAAAGCAGCCTAAAGAAAATGAGAGAAAAAAGTTTGTACATACAACCAATGTAATAGTCTTTTTGTGATTCTCCATTTGTTAGCCATGATGATGGGTAAAGAGCATGGAAAATCTGGAGCTCTACAACAATCACTTTAATACAAAATAGTTGAAAGATTCTAATCCCCCAGCAAGCCACCTTTCTCCGTTTTCTTAGCATCCAAACGGAGCAATATAAAATTATCTATGACCCGTCTTATTTTTGCTAAGTCTTCAAGTTTTGAGCTTATGGTTCTAATTATATATGCATGGATTTGCAGGGCATACAAGAGGCTGACAGATCTTCTGATGGGTTTTACATTCGTTCTGGCGTTACCGTCGTACTAAAAAACTCAACAATCAAAGATGGATCTGTGATATGAGAAATATCTCCATTCTCTCCTCTTTTTTGGTCGATTAGGATGGGAATCAAGAAAAGGAAATGTAAGATATGAGTCATTATGCTTATCAATGACATTATTTGAGCATGAAAATAATCAAAGCTTATATTTACCATGTTGAATGTGAGGAATCCATAATGTTTTATAGTATTTACAAAATTTGACTCAATTCAAATGACAAAACTGGAGTTCTGTATCTTGAAATCATAAACAAGCTGAAAAAAAAAGAAAAGAAAAGAAAGAAAGATTGAAGCTAAAACTTTTAAATTCTCATAGATACTACTGGTCCTTGTAGGCCAGTGTCATCTCTAGGGCTGCGTACAAGCCCAGTCAAACTGAGTAGCATGTTGCTCAGGCTTGGCTCGATAAATTAACTAAAGTTTGAGCTCGACTCTTTTATCTTGCTACTTAAGAGCAAGCCCAAATGAATCTTTCATGGAGCCAATCTTGAAATGAATTGAAATAATTTAACTATTTAAGGTATTATGAGTTTCTTGAGCCGAGTAGTACTTTGCTCGGGCTCTAGTCAATAAAGTAATGAATTCAAAAATAAGAGTCGAATTTGATTCGTTTATATATCAAACAAACTTTTGGATGAACTGATCTTGAACCAAACCTAAGCAACTTGGTTCATGTTACAACCCTAGGTATCTCTCCCGCTTTAAAGGGGGAGGTCTTCAGTTTGAATCTTCCAAGTCTTGGGGTGAAGAGTTTAAAGGAAGGAAGAGTGTTATCCCCTGATTGTATAGCCCAAGACCCTGTCTGGGATCTCCTTATGACTTTTAAAAAAAATGAAAATGGAAAATGTCATAACTGCTGTTCTTTCTCATCATATCTTAGTCCCTTATTAAAACTTGTTAACTAAACAGAAAATTGAGTAGGTAATCTAGACATCTCTCTGTGTTTTACATAGAATATGAAAATGGGTCCATTTTATTCTGCATGGCATTTAGAATGGATTGCTTTGTGACTGATAATGACCCATTACATAATGTCATAACTGCTGTTCTTTCTCATCATCTCTTAGTCCCTTATTAAACTTGTTAACTAAACAGAAAATTAAGAAGGTAATCTAGACATCTCTCTGTGTTTTACATAGAGTATGAAAATGGGTCCATTTTATTCTGCATGGCATTTAGAATGGATCGCTTTGTGACTGATAATGACCCATTTACATTGTTTAAAGAGAATGGTGGCAGGCTTCTGCAGTTCTGTGTGATTCAATCTTTGTACGCATAGCACTGCAAGAAAATCAAAATAATTCACAAAGTGCAAACTCGCAAACCAGCACAGACTTGCTGATGTCTAAAAAATTTGGATTAACATTGTCTATAAAAACAATTGTTCACAGCGAAACATCAATTCATTTTCAAATCTCTGCAAAACAAACCGCTCCTCTGATGTTATAATGTTGGTGACAGTGCATTTCTTGTCTGAGAATGGTTTTCGACCAGTCCGTCCAGCTCGATGAAGATAATCAACAGCAGTTCTTGGCAGATCGAAGTTATATATATGGGTTGTTTCTGGCAGGTCAACCCCTCTGGCTGCTATATCTGTTGATACAAGAAGACAGCTGCCTCTTTGTTCTCGTCTCGCTTCCTGCATTTTAGGGATGTCAAAGTGTGAATATGGACTGGGACATGAGTAGATCACTGATGCACCGAGAATCAATCACCTTCTATGTTACTGAAGAAAGCCGTTATCAATATTTGTGAAATCAAAATTTTTGCATACAAATAACATTTTGTGAAGTACCAGAAGGAAATAGGTTCCCTTACTGCTAGAGCTGTTCTGGTTGCTTTCAATGTCATTTAGGTGATGTCCAAATGCTTGGAATGGCAATAGAAGAAACAAAATGTCTCTGTCAACATCATTGACCGTGAAAAATTGTTTGATTTCTTTGTCTAGCTCATATGATCCATACATGAAGTTGAATAAAGTAATTGTCATGAATTTTTTTTTTAAAAATGCCCCTTTGCCACATCTGACACTTCGTACCCATGCCAGATATTGTTTTTTCCACGAGTATCTTAATTTTGTCAAACCTCCATGGTAAAACCCCCACGCACCAAGGGAAGAAAAGAAAATACAGAGATCTCTAATTCATCTCATCACTGGGAAATCAAACAGTACTTACTGATAGTGAAGCAGCTCGTAAGTTGAAATTCATGTCTTCCTCCAGAAGAAGGATGTCACAACTCCCACAGGAAGTCTTCAAGAAATCAATTAAAAGTGTTGTTGATGGAGCATTTCCAGCCTTTTTTGACTTCTCAGACTGCATTAAGGAGTCATATACAAAATAACATGAGATTCAATTTCCCATCTACTTTGATAGAGTGAAAAACATTATTAATCTTATCCCATCGGCAGATATTGATGTAAGGTTTAATAATTGCTCGAGTCTGAAGAAATTAACACGATTAGAATGATATGCAGCTGCTAACCTGCTCACCGACAAAAATTATGCCAGATTCAGGTGCATCAGACTGTAATAAGGATAGCAAGGTTTGATGCCTATCGTCTCTACTACATATCTATTAAGCAAAATAGCATTAGCACATTGAAAATCAGATCTGTTAAGACATAAAAAGCAAGGACATAGGACAACAATGCGATATCATTGAGTACAATACTAACTAATAAAAATGGAATCATAAAAGTAGAAAATACAATGGACATCAATCACCAACAGTGAAAAAGAGAGTAAAGAAAGAAAGAATCAATCTGATAGCATCAGATTTTCTCACCACAAATCTATGATGCAGGCGTGATGGCATGGGCTCTATTGGATTAACATGGACATGAACCACATCACTCTATAAAAAAAGGTGGATGAAAATACAAGTCACGAAACCATTAGCAGTGTTATATCAAATCTGAATGAAGACAGCATAGAAACAAGAACTGTATCACAAACCTTCGTCCATTTATGTTGTATACAGTCATATACGAATCGTCTGTGCTGGGGGATGGATGCACTGGCAAAAACAGTTTGACGGTTATTGCTTGATGAGTATGATATCAAAAGCTTCCGAAGAGAGCTGACTTGTTTTGAAGAGTTGAACATGAAATCAACCTAACCAAACAGTAATAATAACAAATCAATTCTTTCAATAAAAGAATAGGAAATCATTGTATGCTTTCAATAAAAGAATAGGAAATACTTCCTTACAACAACACAAGAAAAATATGCCTTGATAAAAAAAATTAGAACTGCCCCAGTGACATAATCACATAATAACCAAAAATCTAAACTCCTGAAACAAATTAATGCTCACTCATCTTTCCTGAAACTTTATAAAACGCAAATCATACAATCCAGGAACATAATTTTGTTCCCATTCAAGATGTAATGGTGAATGATTTAAAAATCCTAATAAGACTTTCTTCAAGCCTTCTTGAAAAATTTTATTTTAACATCAACCATACACAGATTCTAAGATTAGGAACTTCACAAATACAATGACAACAGTAAAAAAAAATAAAATTATTAATCATTTCTACTGACATTGTACCTCTAGAGAGTAAAATTTTTATATCTAAGGTTGCAATAAATGGCTCACCTTGAGAATAACAGTCAAGTAACAAATATATATATATATATATATATGGAACTGTATTCAATTACCTCATCAATCACCAGCACCCGCATTGTTTCGAGCTTAAAAGTTTTTCTCTCAAGCATTTGGCACAAACTCCCCATAGTTGCCACCACTATCGTAGGGGGCTCAGCCTAAAAAATTCAAACACTGAATGAAATACCACACGTAGACACAAAAATCCTTTCAAATTGATACCGTAGATAAGTAGTTAACCCAAAGCAAATGGAATACCAGAAAAATCAGATCATCACAAGCAGTGCTGTGAAATTGAAATCATATTGTAATTGCAACTGTGTTAAGTCAGGTAAATCCTAAATATTACTGCAAATTATGAAATATTCCTCTGATTTTACTAATAAGTTATAGAAAATGAAAATCTAAATGCAAAAATTTCAAAACTAACGAAGAAATTGCTGTAATAGCCATTGGCACCAAGTCAACTGCTGCCCACTTTTGGGTACTGTCAAAGATATAAAATTTGTATGATCAAATAAATAAATGCAGCACCTTTAGCCAACTCTTGTGTCTTTTCAGCATCCCTCCATCCAAAAGAGCCATAACCGTGCATGACTTCTGCTCCAATTCAAGTTCCAAAGGCTTTGCAGCCAACATACGAGCAACTTTTGTGACCTTATTTTACAAAAGATTAAATATATTAGCAAGACACATATTATAGTCCTACCACTTCTGGTATTATTTATGAGGTCTGATTCTCTTTAATGTAGCTTTGTTCACACTGCTCTGGGTACACTTTGCCAGGGACATAGCCCAAGTATTTTGAAACTTCATCATTTTCACTCATAAAAAGCGCTAAACTAATAAAGCATTGATATTCTTACTTGCATGCCTAGTTCCCTCGTAGGCACCACAATCAGTGCTTGCACAGCAGACCTTTGAGTGTTTATCACTGAAAATATTAATAGTAGGTATGTAAGGGTCTTCCCAGAACCTGTCTAGAGGACCGAAGACAGAACCAAAAAACAAAAACATTCTTTGTCAGCACTGAAGGAGTTGCAGGAATATTATTTTAAAATACAAAAAATTCTTAAATATAAATTTAGAAGGTGGGCTAAAAGTTATAGTCTTTTATTCCCCCTTTTCTTTTAGCTAAGCAAAACAAATCTGGTACATCTAAATTATGAGTGTACATAACATGTGAAGCCACTCCGTAACCAATCCATGACACCACAATTATGAAGCCTGCCTCTCAACATGGTATGATATATTTCAATTTTCAACTACCAATACATCCTTTTCACCACGAAAATAATACAGTTATTATGTAACTCGAGAACGGATGTCGGTGTAGCTACATAGAGGATACACATGGTGTCTTTCAGAAAATAAAGATCGAGCGAAGCAGAAATTAGATAGGTACTAACTACTAAAGGTGGACATGAGACACAACAAACATGAAAGGTGATAGATTGAAATACGATCCAATCTATGTCACACGGACAAAGACACAGGTTACCAGCTTGGAATGACACAAGCACACAGGCACAACAAAACCTCATAAAATAATGAGGCCACAGCAATTCAAACATATGTGTAAATATACTTGACAAACATAAACTTTTAATTAATTTTAACAAACTCACAACTGGGGATTACCATTTCTGCTTAAATTTCGCCCTTCCCACTTAGTACATATCCACTTTCATGGGATGTAGATCACTAGCTAGAACTTATTAGTGGATTCTACTTCATGACCTAAAAATAAAAAAAGAATAAATGGTGGGTGCAGCAAAATCAATGGTGGAAATTGGGTAGCCATTGTGGGATTATCTTGACTTAAACTAATTCCTAATTAGAACTACTCTTCATAACTTCATATTGTCAGCAATTACAGCCATAAACATATACTAGAATCAAATGCAAATTGACCTGAGCATGAAGTATGCAATCGCGTCCTGAGAATAGAATGGGCAGAGCTTGCCGTTGTACATCTGTAGGTACAACATATCCAGCCTCTTCCACCCTGCATCAAGTGATGATACCTACTCTTTCATTACTCATTCAGAATGCAATCAATTTTCAACTCCATTTTCAATTTCAATAATGAATTCATTTCTCAGTGCTTAAAACTACAATCGTAAACTGATTTACGCAATCAAATTCAATGATACATAGCACCAATTATATGTATATATACTGGCCTGCACAATATATGTTCGGGAACAAGACCTTCGCAGATTTCTCGCAGAGTCGAAGCGCTCTCTACAATTTCAGCTGTGCTTGTCACAGAAGAGGAGTTGAGAGAGGCTTGTGATGGCCAGAAATTGGATACAGAGCTGAAAGCTCGGTTTCTGGAGTTACTGGACAACGAAATTCTAGGGGTGGGGTTTTGTGATGGAAATAGAAGACAAGGAAGCGTGGGTTTTTCAGAGAAACGCCATGAGAGAGAAATAAGCTGAGTTGGGGAAAGACGAGCCATTGAGTCACTGTGAGCGAACGAGTGATGATGAAAACCAAAGAGCTAGAAACGACGAAGAGTGATGACGTTTGAGAATTGCAGATGGAAACTGCCGTCTATAAGCGTAAGTGTATGGAGATGCAGGAGAGTGGCACCACATTCTAATCTTTTTATTGATGAGCGGACGGGATGGTTGAATGCAATAGCAGATGTACTCGTTAGAGGGATCTGGGTATGTTTGTCTAACTTACGCGGTGAGTATTGGAAGGTCCGAAAACTAGTCAAAGTAATTGGGCTTTTTTGAGTGGCCCCCCTTACATTTTAATGAAATTGTGAAAGAAGAATGCCTGTTTTATATCATTTGATAATGTCTCCGAATATTATCTAGCTAATGTTTCTATCCCCATAATATTGGGTTTTTGAATTTTGACCCTAAACATTTATCCTAGATTTTGTCCTAAATTTACAATATTTCTCCATTTGTTCTTGTTCCCCACAACATTGTTTATCGTAAACCCAGGATGGGTAGTTTAGTGGTGGAGCAAGTAGGGCTAAGGGCTTACAAAGTCCCTTGGTCCCGTGTTCGACTCTCACTAGCTATTAATATCCGGGATCACGGACCGCAACGCGCAAGTCTTGTTTCGAAAGCCTTGTTCGAGATGCAGGATTTAGTCTGGTATGCGCAAGTTGACCCAGGATACTTGTATAGCAATTAAAAAAAACCACATTGTTCATCGTATCCAAATCATAATAATATTGACATAATTTAAAATCATATTAATTTAAACAAACACTTCCTAAGCTAAATTTAGATTTACTATTTTTTTAGGCTAGATTTTAAAGTATAAAAAACATTCAGATATGATCATACAAGTTGATATTGTGAGATATGTTAAATGGGTATTTGGGGATATCAAATAAAAACATTTTAATTATAGAATGAATGTAATTAAGGATATACCAAAATGCCTCCTCTCACTTGCATTAATTTATCAAAATAATGGACTTAAAATGTGAGACAACTTCTCGACCTGTGATTTATATCAAATTAAAATTGTCTTTTATAGAAGACTAAATTAGGGCACACCCATCTCAAATGAGGACATATTAATGAAATTTTAGATAACTATTTGTGGCTTTCTCTTCACCACCGACTTTGGAAAATATATTGGGACCCCACTTTTTCATTTCAAAGTTTTCAAAATCAAATTTGCACATATCATTATAAGATAAGAACGAGACAAAAACTTTAGAATTTTCCTTAGCTGGTATAGCCACTCTTGCTCAATCTATAATTGCTACTGTTCCTATTTATATTATGCAAATCACCCCCCTTTTTTAGGTCACTTATTGTACTGTTGACAAAATAAATAGAAACTTTAAATCTTCATAGTTTAATCTAATTTGGTGTTCTCATTAGAAAGGAGTCTTCATAATTCTTAGGATATTCTAAGAACCAAACCTCTTCTTCAAAGAAGCATCAGGGGGGGGGGGGTGGTGACGGTGTTAGCATCTCTTTATGGGATGATTGGCGGGCTAGAGGAAATCAACTTACAAAAGTCATTCCTGGACCCACTAAACTTGTGGAAGTTGGTCTCAAAGCCGAAAGACATATTGAACCAAGACTTGGATTTAAAGCTAAAAGGACCCTTTTTTTTATATATATATATATTTTATTTATACATTTAAGAACATCATTTTATAGGAACTCAAATACACAATCTAAGTCCATTCTACGAACTCTCCACTGAGAGTGGCCAAAATTTGGTGTATTTTGGATCACTTGTCAAATTAATAGACTTTTTTTATGTGAGTCATTGGATCTCTTTTATTGCACACGTGTCGGCCATCCAACAATGATCAACATGTATTCATCAGCTGTCAGATCAACAGTAAATTCAAATTATCATAAGTGGGAGAGATAACCATTGCGTCAAAGGTGCTTGTTAAAAAAAAAAAGACCTTGTTGAGCACTCTTACCCGTACATTCACTCTAGTAATTGATTCATCTATTTAAGCTCATACTTCTAATGACAATTTTTCCCACTAAGTTTTTTGCTTAAAATGTTTTGGAAAGTAATAGGATGACTAATGGTCCATCTTCTTGGGTCTAGGTGTAATAACTTTTGTTCCCTCAAAGAATCAAGACCTTCCTTCCATTATTCGAAAAATTATTCCATGCACTCGATGTATATGCCTTTTTAGACATATATCATCTATCATATAATAATACGGATGGGTATTATGTGTTTAAAACTATCTCTCACCTTTCAAAAAATTATTCCATGAATCCAATATATATATATTTTTAGACTCATAACACCTATCATATGATAGCATGTGATGTGATGAGTGTTATGTTTATATATAATGTATATGGCTCATGAAATTTTTTTTTTTTTTTATTTGTCTAACATGGTAGAATATTATCCAATAAGCTTCATATTGTTAGGTGGATGACTGATAACACCTGCTGCCTCAATTGTCAATTCCAAGTGAAAGGTCCTACTCATTTTCTTGAAGATTGCTTTAAGGCCCAAGAAGTCTACACTGGTCTGGTTCCCACTCAAACTTGTAGTGATTTTTCCAACTTGCCCCTTCAGGACTGGCTTACCCCTAATACAAGAAAGGCTAAAGATACAAAAGCCTTCAACAAATCCTAATTTATAATTTTTATCACAACCCTTTTGGCTTCTTTGAAAGGCTAGAAACAATGTTGGAGACCTTGGAGGGCAAATCCATCGTTTCCAACTTTCTAGTGTCATTGTCTCATATGCTAGAGAGGTTTGTTTCGCATTTAAATCCCGTAATATCAACCAAATCATAACAATAATACTATATATTCCAAAAAAATATTTTGAAAAAACATTCCAAATGAATTTTAAAAGAAGAAAGATTGGATCATTTGTGACATCAAATTTTTTTTTTTTTTTTTTTTGCCAAACATTCATGATTTCATTTGGGATAAACTATTAAGATAACTTTTTTGGGACTCATAGTACTTTTATAAATCATAAAGGACCCAGGCAACAAACAAAAAAATAGAAGAAAAGAAAAAAAAAGTGTTTATTTGAAAATTTTAAAAATTAGATAAAATCAAATCAAATCTCTTTATACTATTAAGTTTTCAATTAATCAACTCATAAGTGATTAGAAAAAATTGTATTTATACATTATTTTCTGTATACAATTAAAAATTTATCAAATAATAGTGAAACAAAATCTATTTTAGTTCAAATTTTATTGTTTTCCAAACAACCGTTATATAATACTCCAAGGCAGAACTTTTAGAAAAGCAAACACACTTGTCTAAAAGATAAAAATAATATTTAATCTCAGGATGGGTAGCTCAATGGCACAACAAGCAGGGCTAAGGACGTACCAAATTCTTTGATCCCGTGTTCGATTCCCACTGGCTGCTAATATCCGAGGCCACGAACCGCAAGGCGCAAGTCTTATTTCGAAAGTCTTCTTTAGGATGCAGAATTTAGTTTGGTGTGCGCAAGCTGGCCAGGATACCTATGTAAAAAAAAGGGAAATTTGGCTAAAAGTCTTCATTTAAAAGATTTTCATGCCAAAAGTCCTCTTAACATATTTTTCTTCCCAAAAGTCATTTTGGCATTAATTGGACAAAAATACCCCTCCTTCCCAACAATCTTCAACGCCACCTACACCCCCAACCCCCAGGTTCACCACATCACACCCCGAAGTTCACTACGCCGGAACCTTAAGTTCCTACGCCGGAAATGCAATTCACTATGTCAGACCTCAGAGTTCCTACGCCGGACCCTGGAGTTCACTATGCTGGAATTCCGAGTTCCTATGCCGGATTCGCAGTTCACTACATTGAAATTTAAAAAAAAAAATACAAGAAAAATCAATCTCTTTCTTTTTTCCTCCATTTTCTAATCAACCAAACAAAAAATTAATTTTCCAACACATATTGGAGATGCTTCACGCCAGTGTCCCTCTTGGTGATCTCCCGCTGCAAATGAATCAACAAGATTGAAAGCCATAAAACCAGATCTGGTTTTGATTGGGGCTTTGTGGCAGTGTTCATTGATGATGATTGGGTTCATATTTCATGTCGATTCTTCAGCCTCATTACCTAAACGCACTCCAACACCAATAAATGGTACAATCCCAGCACACACTCTGTAACACCCCACACAGGGTTACCCCTATGCGGAAATGCCACATTGACATAAAACACCAAGCGCTTATCTTTTGAGTAATTTCTTTTTAAAATTAACACAGTTTTTCAAAATACGCGTGCGGAAGTCTTTAAATATTTTTTT
>JAESVK010001304.1:3302709-3340235 GCA_017140935.1 Hamamelis virginiana
TGTATACAATTAAAAATTTATCAAATAATAGTGAAACAAAATCTATTCTAGTTCAAATTTTATTGTTTTCCAAACAACCGTTATATAATACTCCAAGGCAGAACTTTTAGAAAAGCAAACACACTTGTCTAAAAGATAAAAATAATATTTAATCTCAGGATGGGTAGCTCAATGGCACAGCAAGCAGGGCTAAGGACGTACCAAATTCTTTGATCCCGTGTTCGATTCCCACTGGCTGCTAATATCCGAGGCCACGAACCGCAAGGCGCAAGTCTTATTTCGAAAGTCTTCTTTGGGATGCAAAATTTAGTTTGGTGTGCGCAAGCTGGCCAGGATACCTATGTAAAAAAAAAGGGAAATTTGGCTAAAAGTCTTTATTTAAAAGATTTTCATGCCAAAAGTCCTCTTAAAATATTTTTCTTCCCAAAAGTCATTTTGGCATTAATTGGACAAAAATACCACTCCTTCCCAACAACCTTCAACACCACCTACACCCCCAACCCCCAGCTTCACCACATCACACCCCGAAGTTCACTACGCCGGAACCTTAAGTTCCTACGCCGGAAATGCAATTCACTATGTCAGACCTCAGAGTGCCTACGCCGGACCCCGGAGTTCACTATGCCGAAATTCCGAGTTCCTATGCCGGAATCGCAGTTCACTACATCGAAATTTAAAAAAAAAAAATACAAGAAAAATCAATCTCTTTCTTTTTTCCTCCATTTTCTAACCAACCAAACAAAAAATTAATTTTCCAACACATATTGGAGATGCTTCACGCCAGTGTCCCTTTTGGTGATCTCCCGCTGCAAATGAATCAATGAGATTGAAAGCCATAAAACCAGATCTGGTTTTGATTGGGGCTTTGTGGCAGTGTTCATTGATGATGATTGGGTTCATATTTCATGTCGATTCTTCAGCCTCATTACCTAAACGCACTCCAACACCAATAAATGGTACAATCCCAGCACACACTCCCCACTCCATAAGAAACCCATGTCTCTCTCTGATTTATCCTCCAGCTTTCAGAAGTGCTTCCAGACGTTGAATGAAACTAGGAAAGCTAGACAAGTTGATAATCTCAAGATTCTGGTGGCTTTTTGCAGTTGAAGCCATTTGGTTATGAAGCAGCAAGAAAGCATGTGAGATTTGGGGAAGATCCGGAGGAAGAAACTGGAGCAAAGGGCAATGAAAGTCTTCGAGGTCTGCTACTTCAGGACGCATGAATGTCTTGGTTCATGCGTGAAGATAGAACAAGGAGGGCAAATGTGTCACTAAAATAATTAAATTTTAAACAAATAAGACCTTAGGTATTAAAATTTATCTAATTGAGACTTTTTTAAAGAAAAAATGTTTGGGTGGACTTTAGTCAATAAATACTTTTAAAATAGGATTTTAAGCCAATTATCTGAAAAAAATATATATATATATATTAAACGAACAATATAAGGAAGGATTGAAAATACTAAAATATTGGATCTTAAAACGAAATACAGTAAAATATAGGGAGTGTTTGGGAAAATCCAATGTAGATAGATTGATTCTCTCAACCGTCTGAATCGGATTTTCCCTGCGTTTTCTGCCCTTTCCTCTTCTCCCTGTAATTCTTTTCTTTGACCATTTACTCTCTCCCTCTCTCTCTCCTTCTCTCTACACTTTTATATAGAGAGGGTTCCTTTCTTCTCCTTCTTCATATTCCTTTTCCTGTTCTCTACAAAGTTCTCTCTTTCTGCGGTTTCTGTATATCTCATCTTTATTTTCATTGACTCACTCGATCCTTATCAATGGAGGATCTCACTTCTTCTTCTGAGAACCCGATCATTTCAGCTGCATCCTCATCATCGTCATCGTCTTGCGGAGCTGCTGATGACAGTTACGAAGACGCCTGTAGCATATGCCTAGAGCCCTTTAACACTGAAGATCCTGCTGCTGTATGATTCTAAACTATTATACTCTGTAGCATCTTCATCGTTTGTTATTGTGTATTTCTACGTTTTGTTAACTACTAGAACTCCCCCGTTTTGTGATAAAATAGGGGAGCAAGTAAGAATGTAAAGTCTTTCGACATTATGCTAAAAGTCACGATCTTTGAACAATTTTTGGTTTTGTGGGTTTTGAGTTGAAATGTTGAATATTCATATGCAAAGTTATTACGATGAAGATTGATTGGTTTGTGGAGTGCGGCGTAATTGGGTATCTGATGCAAATGAATTTTGTGGTTTAATGTTCGTCGGGTCTCCATGCCCTTATTATAGGATGTATGGACTAGGGTATTAGTCTGAGCCCAAACCTTGGGGGAAAGAGGCCTAGAATACTCCTCGTTTGGGTAAAAAAGCTGATTTATTGTTTTGGTTTGGCAGTGAGAAACGAACTGTGACTGTGTTTGGTTGTGACTTGGAATTGAAATTACCCCATTTTCGTTTCCACAGTCTGGTTGCTTTTACACACCATTGGGTTTGGATTGGACTTAAATTCTATAAACCCCAGATCCACAAAAAGAAAAGAAACTAAAAGGAAAAGCAAGACCTCTGAAATATTACAGGATTGGAACTCAAATAATTTTCACTTTAGATAGATTGATTTATTGATTTTAGTTATGTATATTTGTGTGATCATTAGGCTGTGATTTTTTTAGTTTTTTCCCTTGATGATTAGGAGGCTTGATTGCTGATGAGGATTTTTTCCTGCCAGTTGTTTTACAATGAGCATAATTTCCGAGACAATTTTTTTTTTTTTATGAAAGATATATGGGTTTGAAACTGAGAATTGTTAATGATCGAGAAACATTTCTTGCAACACATATTCTTTGTTTAAAAATGATTGCTAGTTATGGATATTTATTTGTTGGTTCATGTGGGTCATCAATGTTTTGGGTTTTGTGTCATGTTTCAGGTTACCAATTGCAAACATGAATATCATCTTCAGTGCATTCTTGAATGGTAAGCTCAGTTATTATTATGTTCAGGTTATGTTTAATCTTGTAGTACAAGAATTCCAGTATTTACACCCTAAACCCACTCACTGACCCCATGCATACAAATTTCTTATTTTTATAATGTGGATGGTTATTCCAAATTGATATGAAATTGTTTTCATTGTAGGTCACAAAGAAGCAAAGAGTGCCCAATATGTGCACAGTCTCTTGTCTTGAAGGACCCTGCCAGGTAGATAATTTTCATATTTTATTTATGTATGTAACCCAATTACTCCTATGTCTAGGATTCTGAACGTCACGCTGATAAAAGAAAGCTAGTAGGTTAATCATGTGTGTTTGTTGATGTTTAATCTGTAGCCAAGAACTTCTAGCCGCTGTGGAGAGTGAAAGAAACTCAAGGTCAAGGCACACGCGTCCCACTGCATCCACGATTCTTCACCATTTTCATGAGGATTCTGATGTTGACCTTGTGAGATATTTCATTCAACTTCAATTACATTTCTTCGAGTTTCTTTATGCCAAATAATTTGCTTAGTGAGAATAGCTGTTTGTTTCAGGACGCAGCTTACTCAGATGACTCTGATTTTGATGAGCGTATAATGCAGCATCTGTCTTCTGCTGCAAGCAGAGCTCGTTATCGGAGAAGGGAAAGGCAGAGATCTTATGGGTTCAATCCTTCCCAAGTTCTTTTGTTTTCCCATTCTGCAAATGTGCCTGACACTCAGCAAACATACACAACTTCACCAGAAGGACATCAAAATTTAGGTTATGAGTTATCTGAGGGTGATTCACCAACTTCTAACGTACCTTCTACAATCAATGTTCAACCTTCATTGCCCCAGGATCCCTCTATTGCAAATATGGTCCCCAGAGCTGCTGTCAATAGAGATGTTCCTTTCGAACCCAGGTATCCGTGCAGTTTTGAATCATAATATGGTATTCTGTTTTATGTATTTGTTACTAATGAACCTAGCTTTTGTGGCTGATATGTTCCATCAAAATGCTACAAATGGACAGATGGGTCAGTCAATGTATGAACAAAGAAAATAATGGTTTCAATAATGCAGTATTCATTTACTATATCACCAGTCCTGAATTTTTTTCCCTCATATAGGATTGAATATATAGTTGACAAAAGCTTGTCAACTTCTCCCTGATGGAACCTGTGAATGTGTAATATTTGTGTCAATAGAAATTTGTTGCCACACAAGCTTGTGTCTTGTTTCCTGCCCATAGAGTGTTCCCTTTGTTATGTAGTTTGTTCTTTTATCTCATTACTCCTTTGGTCATTGTTCAGGGTTCTTTACAGCCAGCCACCACGTGATAGTCCACCGCGAGCAAGCCCGTCTGAGTTTTTTTCTTTTTCAGAGTCTATGAAATCTAGATTGTCAGCTGCTTCTGCCAGGTAGATAAGCTGCAACTTGGTTTTCTGTTGTAACTGACGTTAACTTCTTTTATCTCTTCAATACTGAGTTGTATGGATCACTTGCAACAGATATAAGGAATCAATCTCAAAAAGTACCCGAGGTTTTAAGGAGAAACTACTTGCACGTAATAACTCAGTCAAGGAGCTGAGCAAAGGAGTTCAGCGTGAGATGAATGCTGGTGTTGCACGGATGCTTGAGCGCCTTGATCTTACCCCAAAACGGAGTGGAGCCTCTGTTTCTGATTCCAGTTGTACTGTGGGGACCTCAAACTTCTCTTATAAGGGAAAGGGTGTGCAGGAGAACATGATTGCACAGTCTCTAAATGATAATAAGGTGGAAACTACACATAATTTAAGTTCAGATGCATCCTTTATCTCTCATGCTATCCCAGGCCAAATGGAAGTTCCTCATGCACAGGTTCGGAAAGTTTACTCTCAGAGTTACATTTTAATTACTTATCGTTGGTCTTCTATGAGATAAATATTGCTTTATTGTCATCTGAATAATGCTTTACGCTTCCTTCAGTTTTTTTTTTTTTTTCTTCCGCTGTTTTTTCCTCAATAAAATTTTAGGTTAAGTGATTAGTTTGAATACCTCCTAAATTTTCAATGAGAACTCAGGTGATAAGCATCATTATGAAGCTTAAACTTAGTATTAAAAAGAGAAATTTAGGATACCTTTTGAGTTAGAAACAATATGAGATCGTGAAGAAGGCTCACCCCAAAATATAGTTTTCTTTTTGGGGGCATGCCTCTTATGCCACTGGAATGTGTAATATACGTCAAAGCAATGGCATCTTGTTGGTGGAATTAGTTTGGGAGTTGGTGTTGTATTTATTGATAAGAGATGGTTGATGATTTGATGAAGCTCTTTGGCACAAAGTTCTTGTGTGGAAGGCAATCTATTCTGCAGCTAGAGACACAGTGACAGTGGTGAGGATTACAAGGCAACTAATTTGAAACTGTTTCTGGGGTCCTTGGAGGTGTACTAGCCGAATGGTGGGATGAGAGATATGTCATAATTTGATGGGGGAGCAGTCATCCTTGAAAAAGAGCATGAGGAGGTGAAGGTCAATCAAGATATGCTGTCTTAGAGGGGATGCCTCCAAGACCAACATACGGATGTCGATCCCAAAAAAAGGAGCCTAACATCCTTATGTAGGAGATTAATAACATGTGGGAGTCTACAGGCCAACAAGCTCAAATATGAACACGTTGTTGTCAAACAAGCTGTATTTTGTATGGCTCTGACCTATGTATTGGTAAGGAGCAGGAGTAAGATTGATGCAAGGGCTATGCATCAGCCATGTGTATAGGGCTTTAGTATCTTGGGGCGTGGGCTGGGCTGGGCTGCTATGCAGACTTGAGGCACTGCAACAAAAGAATGTCAGCATAGCTAACAGAGGCTGTAACTGGTAGGTTAGCAACTTGTTGCATTGCAAATCATGCATAATAGTTGTCTGGGGACAGTGAGAAATCTCCTTCCTTTTAAGTCAACTGAAGCTACCAGTAGTCTGGTACTGCCCATGACTGGGCCGGGGGGAGGATTGCTACTTGCTACTACTACTTCTCATGTGCCAGCAGTAGGATGGCGATCCATGTTTGATGAATGTCTAGCTCATCTAGAGCTTTCCTTGAGTCATTCCCCTAGATTATGCAGGCCTGTATAGGCTGTATTACATGGACCCTTGCGAAGTGTGTGAAGTTACCATGTAATACACAAAATGATGTGGGTGTATGAGATATGTGTCTGATGGATGAGTTTTAAGATTAGCCATCTTGTGCAATTTAGGACTGTCTCCGGCTCACTCCTCCCATAAACCCACTTGGGAGGTGTGTGCACCCATCGGACAGAATAATTTTTGCTGATAGTGTAATGAGATGACACTGCGATAATTTTTAAATAACATATAGATGAGGCTGTTTACTGAACTCCCAATTTGCTTTATAACATCAAATGCATTTCAGTTAAACACTATCGAATATCGATAACAGGATGGAATTATTTTAAAAACATTCTGAAACATAATGACCATGGTTCATCCAACTGCCTCATTTATCAATACTTATACACAGGTCTAAACATTAATAAATAGTATGGCTGATCTTTACTGTTCTTGTTTTTCTCTCCAGGGCGGACAGTGATGCTGTGAAGATCGGGACTGGGTGCAGATTGGTTTCACAACTATAGATTATGTTTGGTCTGCCTGGTGGAAGGGCATTTCGTGCTAGTGACGTACAGTGAGGAAGCCCACCAGCCCTCATTTGGATAGTTGATAAATTTGCGTCCTGCATTGATTAACCTTAATTGGCTTGATACAGACCAGTTATTGCCCTATACTGGGTTGATTTTAACTAATATTTCCACTATATATATGTATAGTCTACTATGTTTTTCTTTTAGTGTCAAAGCTTACGATGCCAACATCAACTCTTTCATGGATAATGTGAGGAGATTGAAACAGACTGATAGAGAAATACCTCATTCCTCTCATTTGCTTTTCCTGTTGTCCTTTTCAATTTATGGAGAACCTCAAAGTTATAGTTTCCATGTTTGCTTGAGCAAAATTGCATTTTAATTTGGTTCTAGTGATCTTGTGAGTACATTGAAGTATCTCTTGACCAAAAAGAAAAGAAAAAAGAGAGGCGGTTTGGCTGATGTAAATGAGGAGGGAAGTGCCAAAAATCAGAGGTGAGGGGTTCAGCGATGGGCATCAAGCCTAATCTTGCAAGAGGTGTGTCGATGGTTCTTAGCCTCAGAAGACACTTGCAAAATTTTGGTTCTAGAGAAGGGTTGTGACTAAGCTATACATTTATAATTGATTTGACAAAAATATACTATGTATAATTCTATGTTAATAATTTACCTTTATTAAATTTAATGCTTAAATAACCAAGAAACAGTTAGTTTAGCTTATTGAGTTTAATAGCATTTCATGGTCTATTGCCCTCGAATTTTCTAATGCCATGGGAAACAGTGTCAATTATTCATAGTTTAACAAATCTTTTATTCAGTTTTGTGAATTTGATCTATAATTCAAATGGTTATTTTGAAATCTTTCTACATCATGTTTATATTAAACGATTGCATTCAGTCCAAGTTGAGTATTTTAAAACATGATGAAATTTCGATAAGACCAGACTTACCCGTTCTATCTCTGGCAGATACCAATTTGGAGTTTCAGGCCGTCCAAACATTAAAAGTTGCTGCTGGTCTACCAGTTGCGACTAATGAGCCATCTCATTTGCTTAGTTTTCCACTCGAAAAGGCATTTTCCCAAGGGTCAGGGATATAAATTAAGATCAAATGGTTAAAATTCATGCACTAAATCTCAATTCTTCTGCACAAAATCTATAAAAAGGAGTCCATCAAATTCGGGAACTTGATCATTTAAATAGTCTATCCACATTTATCAAGAGGTGGCTGAAGTTGGTGATTGTAAGATTGCCAGCTTCAGTGAAACTGTTCGTGTCCCTTCCGAGGGCCATTTCAAGAATGGAGAAGTTCAGTCATGGGCATTTTGACAGACCTTGAATTATATATGTGTATATGTACTGTTGTGTTTTACTAATCAGTCCATTTAATCCTTTAACTTTAAAATACATTCAACTTAATCCTACCCTATAAATGACCTTTTGGCACTCCGTTGGATGTATTTTAAAGATCAGAATTAAGTGAGCTGATGTAAGTCATATTAGGACATCTTTATAAGAACAACTTTTGGAAAAAGGATGGAGCCTTAAGTATATACGCGCATGTATTCACTACTGACGTGACTTTTTTTTTTCCCTGGTAACTGCACACAAAAAGCACCAAACACATTCAAATCAAATTTATTTTACTTAAATAATTACCTACAGAGTTGGTGAATCCAACTTATTTCGAACAAACTTGGATTAAAGACGATACAAAACAAGTCCAACATAACTCTGGAACTGTTGCATGAAACTACAGCAGCACTCACAAATTAAAAAGATCAAGCCCTCGTGTTGATTTTAAAAGAAATTGAAACATCTTCAGATCTGTCCCAAAATTACATCCCCACCAGAAACCTGGACCTCTGATGGCGCTTTCTCTAAGTTAAAAACCTTAACCTTCCCATCAACTACATATGCAGACCATCTACACAAAAAGCACAATAGTGCCGTCAGGAATACTCGACATACACCAAGATTGAGTCTTCCAGGAAGGATATTTCAATTGAAATCATCACGTGTTTCTTAAATCCATACTATCTTCAATACCAAACCAATATATTAGGATAAGCAAGTATGGTGATTGGAGATTTTGACATCATACCTCTGGGAGCGAGGTCCAAGCAAAGCAGCAGAGAGATCTATTCCTAAGTCCAAGCTCTTGTGGAAGCTCCCGTCAAAGTCACCATAAAATTCAATCTAGGAAGACGAGTAAAATAACAAAA
Organism: Hamamelis virginiana; assembly: GCA_017140935.1. Taxonomy (NCBI): domain Eukaryota; kingdom Viridiplantae; phylum Streptophyta; class Magnoliopsida; order Saxifragales; family Hamamelidaceae; genus Hamamelis; species Hamamelis virginiana. The sequence continues at coordinate 3,311,492 of JAESVK010001304.1, forward strand.
AAAGAGGCCACTCTAAGCAAAATCAGTATGAGAAGTAGCATGGTGTGTAAATCGTATTGAAAATATGCTACACACATTATGTATTTAAAGGAAAATATGGTAGCATCATTTTAGTTCTTTGCGTTGCCAAGTTTATGGAGAAGATTGGGAAGATTGTTCATTAATTTAATTCAATTTGTAAGTAAAAAGCTATTTTTGACTTTTCAATGATTGAATTTCAAGATACACAGTCATTTCGTTAATGAGGCCAGTTGCATAGAGCAAGTACTGAAGTTACAAGTAGTAAGTGAATATTTGAAATGAAACAACAATAACTGTTCATACAAAATCGATCGTTAATAAAGATTTGGCAACCTGAACCTTCTGGTTTCGCAGCTTTGCATAGAATGAGATTTTTGAGTCAACATTATACTTCTTAAGGCTTAAGCTTGATTGAAGAAACAAAAAAGCAGCACTCACTTCTGGTAATGGTTGAATGATTCATTAATGTGCAAATTCAGGTGTTAAACGTGTTAGGCTATTGGTGTAGATAATCTAGAATGCTACACAATTTGATGTGTTTTCATCCATTATGATTAATCATCCTTATTTCTTTAGTCCTAGTGCCAGTTACTTCTCAACTGTTTAATTTTTTCTGTTATAGACACTGTCAAAATAGAATTGGGATGGCATCAGATATTACAAATCATAGTGTTAGAGTATTGACTAGTCACAGGATTATACAGCAGCTAGACAATTAAAAAAGCAACACAATTTATATCTCTCACTTTTGTTTTTTGGTTGGAGCAACAAAGTTGATTTCACAAAAGTGCATTTACACAACATTCTGTTTGAGAAATGAGTTGGTGTCCATTTTGAAGCAATAAAGGCTCCCAATAATATATTCAGTAACTCAAAGTTTGTCAAAGATTCTTAAAGAGTTATTAGGCTAATATGCTATCAATGGCGTTAGTAGAAAGCTTTGCTGAAAGACTAGTAGATATTCAGGTATCACGAATAACCCCGGCCTCCTCATTTCTTTCTCTTTAAGTAGTCATGTTTACAACTTCAATTTCAGTAAGGCTTCAGTCACAGGATTATATGGCTATACAATCAAGAAAGCAACACAGCTGATATCACAAAGTGCATTTACACAACATTCTGTTTCACAAATGATTTGGTATCCACTTGGACAAAACTAATTTTGGCAAAGATTGTCAGAGTTATTAAGCTAATATAAACAACGACTTGATCTCTATCTAGCTTGTTGAAAAAGAGGATGATGAAGTAAAAATATTTGCATAAGTGATTTGGCAGGAGAGATGCACACGATGTATAATTGTTGAGGAAGAAAGCAAAATAGAAGAAACTCATAGACACAATTGAGACACCATTAAATCATTCAAAACTCGAAAAAAGAAAATAAAAATCACAGAACAAGCCAGCCATTATGCATTAAATTATCATGAACATAAAAAGACAAGATTTTAAGGAATAACTTACAGCATCTTTGGCCCCAAGTTTCTCCGCCCATCCATTCAGAGCATATGGATCATTGACAGCTACACAAATTACTGAATCAATCCCTTTAGCCTTGAACTTATCGATGTTATTCTTATAACTAGGTACATGCTGTTTTGAACAAACTCCTGTGTATGCACCCTGGAAGAAGGTAAATGCAAAACTCATGCAACTATCCGTATAACCAAAATTTCAAATTAAGGAGAGAAAATAAAACATTTATATATTAATATTAATGTTAGGCCTTCTCTGTCTCCCAAACACAAATCCTAATTTCTGCCACTTTTGACAATTTTGTGGGACCATCCTCTAGATATACCCACACATATCCTATAAACATGTTTTTTCTTTCTTGAATATCATATAAATACATCTCTCACCACAAACTTTGGATTCAGCTTCCACTCAAATATCTCACACATCTCCATTTATTCAAAATTAAAAAATCATCCCCTCTCTCCCTCGAGCAATTCTCAGCCTCCAAGGAGGGAGCTGGTCATTTCACAGAAGTCCATCATTATAACAGCAATAATTCCAAAAAAGAAAATTAAGAACAAATGATGGGCTGCCTTTCACACTCTGTTGGATAGAGTTTGAGAGACTGAGCTCACTGCAGTAGGCCATAGTGCCTGTAATGAGGTTAGGGTTTTTGATTGTTTCACTAACATGATGAATGGTTAGAACAAACAAGAGAAACTTAGGGGGGACAAAGTTGTAGAGCTCAAAGTTATGGCAACAAAACTAATGAAAATTGGATATATCAGTAAGGATTCAATTTTAGTAAGTCTCCAGGTTTCTCTTCTTCTTTTTAAGCTCTCCTCCACCCCAATAAGAGGTAATTGTATTATAGAACCAGAAAGGCCAATGGCTTAGTATACAAGATGTCTAAAAATGCAGTATAATCTTTACAAAGAGCAATGTAGAGAACACCAAAAATAAAGAATGTTAAGGAACTCTTCTTTGATCTTTAAAGTTGGTAGGATTTTTCCCAAGAAAGTTCTTCCATTTCTCTCTTTCCACACACACCAAAGGAGACATAAAGTAGATGCTTTCCAAATAGTTTTGCTATTCTTCCTTCTAGTATTAAACCACCAACTCTGAAACAAATCCTTGACTTTCCTAGATATATCCAACCCAATCTTAAAAGAGAGAATAAAGTGTCCCATAGTTCTTCAGTAGCCATAAAATGAAGGAAAAGATGATCCACTGTCCCTTCACTATTGTTGCACATACAACACCAATTCGGAATCATCCAACCCTACTAATGAGATGCTCAATGGTTAAACATTTATTTCTAATGGCTTTCCAAACTCCAAACAAAGATGGCTACTTTCGATCGGACACAAGAGCTCCACACCCTCTTTTCCAGAAAATCACTCCCCTGTACAGTTTACGCCCTTCAAAGTTTCATAGAAGGCACTCACAAGAGCCTTCCACAAAGAGAACTGCTTCCACCTCACAAAATCATTACCCTTCCTTGAAAGATCCACCACACAAAGTTGCTCAAATAATAATACCAACACCTCCACCTGCTAATCTCAAAAATGTCTAATTAAGGGTTCAATGAATGCTTCTTCCATCTGGCCCACATAATCTACCACCCAAGCTTCCTTGTCGTAAGTGATGGGAAACAGATCCCGAAATTCTTTGCTAAAAGTAAAGTCACCACACCACAACTTTTTCCAAAATTTCACCCTTCTCCCATCCTTAACTTTAACTCTCACCACAAAAGCTCTGCACCCACTCATATTAGATCTACAATAGATTTTAGTTCTTGAAATATCAAAAACCAAATAAATGTGCAACCTTCAGTCTTTGAGATGTAAACATGTATCTATGTTTTATTGAAGCTCCGTTTGTTTCAATGGGAAAAAAATTGATAGAAAATAATCCATTATGGAGGATTGGCAATGTATTCATTGTAATTGCAGTACTTTTGCATAATATACAATTAGTAAGCCCTGTACATACATGCTATTTTACAGAAAAAAAAAAAAGCATCCCAAAAACAAAATGGAAGTCAATTTTCACCACCTTCAAAGAAGTATTTGTTGTTATCAACAAAGTACCTACATTCTTGTGTTGCAAATGCCTAAGAAATGGAGATTCCTAATGTCATTTCCAGAATCTACTGCAAAGTGAAAAGACAACATATTCCTTCGAAACAAACAGAACCCAAGGTTCAAGATAAACAAATTAAACAACCAGTCAACCAGTAACTATCAAGGTTAATTGATACCCAAATTGCGATTAAATCCTAACAGTCAACTTATCTAAGAAAAGGGCAGAAAATTATCAAATATCAAAAGGTAATTAAAACAGTAAAGTGCGACGTTTTAGACTAACTTACAGGGAGCCCAAAGATGACAACTTTCTTGTCCTGAAATATCAAATTACAAAAGAATATACAAAAATAAGATCACCCCCAAAAAAATCCAAAACACCTCCGAAATGAGAGGAAAATTATGAACGAAAATTTGAGGATTAAACCTTAAAAATATCTTTGAGAGGGGTAGTGGAGAACTTAGAATCGGCACCTTCGTCCCAGGTTCGGGCCTTCTGAAGAGAAACATCTGGTGCGGCCGAGACTATGTCCATTCCCACTGCAACTGACGCGTACGCCCTCGATGATGCTCCGATTCGAAGACCTCCAACAGCTGACTTCATCACAGAGCAGCTCGTCCGCTTCAGTACTGTAGACGCCATGGTTTTGTACTGTTAGTCTGTTACGCGCTGCTTCTCACTTCTCGCCCACTCTACTATGCATTTGTGTTGCTCTCAAATCACGCATTCGGGGATGAGGACGATTATATAGGGGAAATTTGGGTATACCAGACGAGAATGATAAGAACGGTCTAGCAAATGGGCCGTAACCACGTGTCTGGTTCGCTGGCCCAAAGACCGAGTACATGGGTTTAAATTTGTAGATCCATTGGGCTTAAATTCACAAATTTCACAGAACAAAACCGAACAAGTAGTCTCCATTTAGGGGTCTTCACCGGTCCGGTTTGGACGGTTTCATCTTAATTTTGGGATCAAAAAAAAAAAAAAAAACGGTTTGCATTTTTCATAAACCAAACCAGACCAATTAAAATATTAAACCAAATCAAACCAAACCAATCATTCCGGTTTGGTTTGAGCGGTTTTGAAATTATTTATTTTATATTTTTTTCCACTACTTTCATGCTTCTAACTTTTAATTTTGGGCTTTTAGCCCTATACAATTTAGACAATCAAATTCCTGTACCTTTAAAATATAAAAAAAGTATGTTTTTGGGGCTTAATTTTGGCCACTAAACTCATTGAAAGTCCTTGTTTATAGAAATATTAATTATATTATGTACTTCTTTAGTTCACAAAAGAATCAAATATATGAAAAGTTTATATAGTTAGAATTATTCAGTTGTGCATCAAAAATCCAAAAAACATCATTTAAATTTTAAAGGTTGTAAAAATATTATATATATATACTGGTTTGGTCCGGTTTATAATGGTTTGGAAATTGCCTAAACCGGACCAAATCAAACTAATAAAAATATATAAAAAAAAAAAATCAAACCAACCCAAACCAAATTACCAAGAAAACCAAACCAAACCAATCTTTTGGTTTGGTTGGTTTTTTGAACACCCCTATCTCCATTAACTATGAGTCTGTAACACTAAATGGGGCGTTTGGTAAGGGGTTTTGACCGGTGGGTTTGGGGTTAGGCTTCACTTTCCATTGTTTTGATGATAGGTTTGGGGTCAAAAAGACAACCCGGTGGAGTGAGGAGACTGCCAACAAGGGGAATGTGAAACCTCTTCTCAGCGTGGGTTTGAGCAATGAAGCCCGGGAATGCATCACTCATATTTTGGTATTGACGAGCGTATCTCTCCCTTTACACTCTACCAAATTTTAATTCCACATTTGTCCTACATATCATGACCCACACATACAGCAGATCAATGGAAGAAGAAGAAGAAGAAGAAGAATGCATGCAGCAATGGTCAGGCTTTTCAAATTCCACTTCTTTTTTTAGTTTTCCTTCACTTTCTCGGCAACCAAACGGCTAGATAGTTCCCTTCGTTGCAGGAGCGTCGTCGCCCTTCCCTGCCGGTGTCTTCCTCCTTTCCCCTTCCCCCTGTGCCGTCCCCCTGCGATGTGGTCCCCCTATGTCATCGTCGTCTTCCCCAGCTAGTTACTTCGTTGAAGAATGTTTTGAAAGAAACATGGGTTTTATATATATATATATATAGCTGCGGAACGAATAATGGATTTAGGGATTTTTAGTGTGATTATTGTTATTTAGGGCTTTTTAGTGCTTAATGGATTTTTTTTTTGTTAAATATTTAGCTCATAAATGGAGGGTGATTTTGTAATCCCAAATATAATTGTTGTGATGCTGATGGTCCAAACAAACATAGATCAGGCTTCAAGCCTGGTCATCTTATTTCTGATTCCTAGCCAAACCCAAAGCCCCTATTAGGACATTCCCATGCATCAGATTCCTAAGTCCCTTATATATATATTTACAACATAGGATATCCTCAACTTACTTTCATTGAGATTTGAGCTTGGACTAATCTCCATTTGTGAAGGACATTTTGTGAACTAGAGCTTTAAATTTGAGGGTTATTCATTTAATTTGCATTAATCAAGAAATTTATTTGTTTAGTTTTGAAATTGGAGAATTTAGAAAAACTAACCTATAGCTGAAATAGATTTTGTGTAATTTATCTTTTTAAAAAGATATGAATGTTTCTGGAATTTGAACTGATCTTTCTAAATGTCTCCTTAAATAATACAGTAGTTTCTAGGTGAAGATTCTCTCCAATCCAAAAAAGTCCATCTTCCTCCTGTCCACATCAATTAATAATAGGTCCTATGTGAGAAGAAGGATGCCTAATTGGACTGAACCACTAATTATCGGGCCAGATCACAGAGAGGACATACAAAAGAATCCATCTTTGTTAGCTGCTCTTTTTTTCCCTTTCTTTTCTGCCAAGTAAGGAAAGAAAAAGAAAGACATAAATTCACTATAACCAGCACTAAAGAAGTTTAATGAAGTCTGAAGTTTGATAAAAACATTAAAACGATTACAATCAGTTCTCCATAAATTTCAATTCCCCCATGACAAGCTCATTGGTGGAAAAAGATCATACAAGTTATCTAATCCATCAACAAATATTATCACTACAAAAATGCAACAACATGGAATCGATCAATGGAGAGAGAGGGAGAGGATGCATGTACATCTGTTCCTGAAATGCAGATACTCATAGTTGGCTTGAAGTCAAAATCCTTTCAAAGACTCGTCATACCCAGAATAATCGCTGTAAAAAGGGGGGATGCTTCCATCCAGTGGAATGTGTATCCAAATCAAGCAGCGAGAACATAAAGGTCACTAAAATCGATAAATCAGCATTAGTAAATTCATATTATCAGAGGTGCAAAAAGTCCTTACAGTTGAAGCACTACCAGATGCTCCATTTTGCAGAACACTGCTATTTCTTTTGTGCATGCCATTTTTCAATACTTCCATACCAATTCCATTGGAAACATAGAGCTACAATGCGTATAATACCAGCAGCGACCACCTCTACAAATGCCATCAGGATTGATCTCTGAGGGGATAAACCAGCGGTTGCTATGGACAGCATTATTCCTTCAAAGTTGCATGAGATAACAAAACCACCATATTTGATGCCATTTAAAGCTTTCTTGGCAACATCATCAGCTTTCATTGCACCAGATGAAGCTGCTATGACACTGGTGAGCTGTGGCCTTTTCGTGTTCTCTGCAATAAGTAGGCACAGTTTAATCTAAACTGAGTTCCATACAAGACAACAAAATAAAATTTCTGCAACGAACTAGAAAGAGATTAGACAATACACAATTGGTACAAGAGTTTTAGAGGAAGTTGTAGGCATGTGAAGGGATACTCTTTTCACACTGAATCTATGAGTTGTACCTCTCATCCAAACTCATCTCAATTTAATCAAGACCCTAGTCTTGGGTTGGCAAACCCAAGGGGGTGTTCGGCAAATATGAAAAACTTGGCAGCTGAAGATGAGTCTGACTGGTTTTTCACCATAGTTTGGTAAGTCTCTTTTTTCTATAAATCTATTCATCCTTGTGCAGAAAATAAGGCATAAGCATAATTTTTTTTTTTTTCCCCCAAACCTTGTAAGCTGGTTTTAAAAACTAGATAACAGTAAAGAGAGTGGACCTAGCCTAATCAAGTTTTCAGAATTATCAAACAGGCAATGAACTACATAAAACTAAAAAGGAAGGCAGTAGTGAAAAAGGTTATCAAATGAATCGTGCACGTCAGTAGTAAAGCAGGCTCAAAGTCAAATTTCAAACCTTCCGCGAAACCAGGAGTATCGGTATCTGGAGGAAATATAAGTGAGACATGGATGTTGTCTGCAATGACCTCCTGTTGCAATGCTTCTGCTAAACCCCGGAGGCCAAACTTACTAGCTGAATAAGCTGCGTAACCGTATATGCCCACCTACCAAAAAAAAAAAGTCCCCTAAAATTTGACAATCAACTATGTTGCTTAGAATGTCATATAAGTCATATTCTAAGTACTGCATTTCCAATTTAAAAAGATAGTAACGATAACAATATATGCATGTAATGGTTGTCTCCAGCATTGAAAAAATCATTAGTGCAAATGTAGCAAAAAGTAATTCAGTAACTCTTTCAGAGGCAGGCTAAGATATGAATAATAATTTACAAAGAAATCCGACTAAAGAACAATCACTTTGCCCAAAGTGTCAATTGGCTCTAATCAACACATTCTCCCAATATGAAGAGCAACTTCACTGTTCATATTAGCAAAAAGAAATAAGGATAACATCATTACAAATGAGAGTTAATATTAAAAATAGAGGCATTTCACAAATTTCTAAAAATTGATCCTGTAGCTTCAATTACGATAATGATTTTAACTTTTTAAAATGATCGCATTCAAGAAAATATATTTATACCATCAATAACATGTAAATTACAATAAATCCATTCCAACAACCAAACAGGCCCTCAACATATCCAAAAACTTTCAAAGCAAACATAGCACATTACACTCTCAACACAGTATCAAACTTCAAAGATAGAAAGAAGTTAAGCATACCTGACCGGCCTGCGACGACACGAGAGCGATCGAAACCGGTCCACGGTCCCCTCGATTCTTCATTCCAGGCAAAGCAGCCTTAATCATATTAACAGTCCCCATCAAATTCACATCTATCATCAACTTCACCTTATCTAATCCCTGCCTCTCCAATTCTTGAGGGAAAAACACTCCTTGATTACATATCAACACGTCGATATGCCCCGCTTCATCTACCGCCTGCTGGACGGCGTCGGAATCACGGACATCGGCGGCGAAGACAGCGACGTCAATGCCAGTGGAGAGGCGTATCGACTGCTTTGCCTCCTCTAGCTTACGGTGGTCACGAGCGAGGATGGAGACACGTGCGCCGTCTGATGCGGCTTGGCAGGCCAGGGCGAGGCCAATGCCGCTTGATCCGCCAGTGATGAAGACGTGGCGGTTCTTGATTGGGATCTTGACGGGGCGGGGTTTACGAATTAGGGCTAGAAGGATGAGGAGAGAGAGAGGAGCAAGGAGGATGAGAGAGAGGTAAGCTAGGTTGGGGTCTGCCATATATTGATGGAGCTTCGAAGAGAGTACTGTAACAGATTGTGACGATGCGTTTCCTCCTGTCTCTCCTATTTATCCAAAACAGAGTGGAGAGAAAGTTACATTGGAAATTATCCAAAAAAAAGAAAGTTACATTGGAATGTACGTGGGGATTGGATTCATCGATCTCGACTTCGAAGTCAACTGCAATCGACCTCGACTTGGAAATCATCAACAATCTCGATATTGGAATCATTGAGGATGTCAGTCCCGCCAAGGGCTACAAACCGGTAAAAGGCCCGCGAATGTTTTGGATAAAGATTCGTTCAAAATCGATAAAGATTATAAAACGAGCCTAGGTGTAAATTTGGGATCCTCTACTTGGGCTTAATTTGCTTGGGTGATGTGGCATGATTTGGATGGTCTGTTTTTCACTCGGGTGATGTGCAGACCATCCAAATCATGTCACATCACCCAAGCACCAAACATACTCAAGCAGATGATCTTCATTCGTAAATTTGCATTTAAACTCCAAATAGACTAATAGAGTTTGATTCAAAGGTGCACTAGTGTGTAGTGGTGCAATATTGGCCGTTGCTTCGTTCATCTCACTCAAGGATACATTAAATGTAGTGTACAGGAAGTTATTTTCAAAATAAAATATTGAAAAAAAAAAAAATATAAAAAAAAAAAAAATATAAAAAAATATATATATATATATATATACTGGACAAAAAATGATTCGTTTATTAAATATAGTAAAATATTAATATTTTTAATATTGTAGAAAAAAAAAAAAACATTCTACCTATGTTATACGAATCAATTTTGATAATAATAATAATAATAATAATAAAAACTGTACAAGAAAACACATATTACTCAGTTCTTGATTATGCCTATTTTATTCTCCAACTAAACAATTACAAAGGTTCTAGAAACAAATAAGTGAGATTACAAAGGTTATGTAATAAGATGGTTCTCTAATAAGATGAGTGAGAACCAGACTGGGTAGCTAAATGAGTTGAAGATGGTAGGGAGTAGAAAAAAAGATAGTTGAATGGTAGAGTGAAGTAGATTGAGCAATTGCATTAGGTAAAAGTAAATGCGCGATAGAAATTGGTAAGTGAAATAATTAATTGGGAATTTATAAGGGGGTCGGTTGGTAGATTTAAGAATGATGGATTCAATTTTGGGAAAAAAAAAAAGGAAAAATTGAGTGAGTGCAAGGAGAGAGGGAGTGAGTGATGCAGGTTTGAGTCTTTTAAAAAACAAAAGAACTAGAATAAAGTGAGTGCTACAAGGGAAGGATGCGGGTTTGAGAGTGCCGCGAGGGAGGCTTACGAGAGTTAGGGCTCCAAACATGCAAGGGAGGGATATTGGTTTGAGAGTGATGCAAGAGAGGCTTGCAGGTTTGTATTTTTTTTAAACACACAAGGGAGGCTTGCGGATTTATTTTGCTCCAAACATGCATGAATTCGCTGAGCGTTTACTATTGTATAATTTTCTTTTTTTCTTTTCTTAGTTTTTTATTCTCAAAATAGTTTTTTTATTTTGCAAATGACTTGCTGTACGCCGCATTTAATGTATCCGAACGAAACACTGTTTGATCCATCCAACGGTGCATATTGCATCAGTGTGTATGCATACTGGTGCGCACTCGAACCAAACTCTAGACTTATAATTAAGGGTTAAATAAATTTGGACAAATCAATATATACATATGATTTTTTAAAAAAAAAATTATTTTAAATTTCCAATATAGTTTTGGTACATAAAAGTCATTTCTTTTCTGGACCTTTTTATATTGGTTTCTAACTTTTTTTAATTAGAGCTGCAAACGAATTAAATTGTCCATAAACATTATATATTTATATAAACAAGTTTAATAATAAACTAGTTACTTTTAAGTAAATTAAAACTTAATTAAACTCGTATTAACTATTAAGCTTGAAATAGCTAAGCTTATATCAAGCTTGACTTGAGCTTGAGTAATCAATATTTTTGAGTTATGTATCCCTAAATCCACGACACAAACATTTTATTCTACTAGGTTCAAGAATTTTTTAACCTAACAAATAGATAAAAGAACTTGAAAATTTTAGAATAAAATTGAATATCATGATATTAAGCTCAAAGTTCAGAACTTTTTGATAGATTTTTCCAATTTCTTTTTAAGGAGTCAAGTGAGTTCAATTCAAGTAGCTTGTAACCATAGTCTCGACACAAGGAACAAGTTGTACCGGTTGAATCCCGGCTCAAAACTTAGCCCAACCCAAACAAGCTTCTTAGATTTGGTTGGGCTTGAATTTGATTGTGTAATTGTGTTGGGGGCTTTTTGGGCCATGGATTCTTAACTTGACAACCCAGATTGTTACCTCATCATTATTATTCTCATTTTCTATTTGAGGCTCTTCTTGAGCTTAAGCTTGAAGAGGAGTATCTTATATAACTTTTCAAATTCCTCATCATGCATAGATATTTTCGAAAGTGTTTATCTAATTAGATATATGTCACTTGTCGCAAAATGCTACTCTTGACTGTGATCCCTCTAACATATATATCCTTATCACTTTGGTTGATTAGACTCCATTATGCACCAAAATTCGAGGTGACTAATGGTGGTTTAAGGTGAATTTCACTATAAAAGGAGATTAGTGTTTCAATTACTTGAATTATATTTCAATTTTTGCTTTTTTTATTTTTTATTTTTTTGGGTTCAATTTTTTTTTTTTTTTTTTTTTGCATTTTCTTTGTTTAGGAGACTGGATTGCACTCGTCTGGCTCTATGATATTGACTTGAAGATCTCATGCCCAAAATTGAGATAAGATTTGCTATGCAACTTTTCAAAACATTAATCATAAATAATTTCAACAAATTGATGTGATCTGATATGATATTTTTCGAATGTGCCTCTTTATTAATACTCTTATAGTTAGAATGAAATAGTCATCCATGACTTTATATATATATATATTCAGTACTGTTATGAAATAGACAAACGATTTGAGATTTATGACCGCAACGAAATATATAAGCAAAAATAAAAAAATGAGACAAGATCAATCAATCACACAATGCACACAAAATTTATGTGGTTTGGCAAATAGCCTACATTCACGGGACAGCGACGACGAGAGAATTTCACTATGTGGAGAGAAGAGCTATGCGGCTCAAGCAAATACAAAACAACCGTGCAAAAGAAACTCTTAAAACTCCCTTATATACTGAAGCCCTAATTAACATAAGCGGGTCAGATCGAACCACGTGTCCAAATCGGGTTGGGCCCATTAATCGGGTCGCCGGGTCGCAAACAAATTTTAATTCAAGACACCCACATAACAAGTACCTTACTTCATGAGATGGGTTTCCCAACCTTAAATTATTTTTTATAATCGAGACTCAAATTTTCAACTTCCCTCTTACAAAGAAATGAAGAAATGCCATGAAATTACAGGGCTATTAGAATTCTTCATAGATATTTGCACCCTAATCCAAAACCTCCATCATCCCCAGTGTTTGACTCCTTTCCATAGAGTTAGCCTTTCGGATTCACAATCACGCACTAGTAGCTTTATTTATGTCCAAAGATTAATCAAAGGTACGAATACCCAATGAAAATAGATTAAAATTCTAAAGGCACCAAAATTGGATGAATCAATATAGGTGGCATCACATCTCTCCTTTAAATTGATTGGACATGGTGACATGAAGGTACAGGTTGTTAGGGGTTAAAGCTTTCATCTTTTGAGTGAGAGTGAGTTCAGATGCTGCATCATTTCACATATTTTCAATTTGAGTTGGCCCATTGGTGTTCACTTTTTGAAGCAATCTCTTACTAAGTGGGTGTTTGAGATATTAAGAAGAAAAGTGTAGGAACCCACAAGATCCCTTCTTTCCCTCAAATAATTCATTGAGTAATTGAAGTATGGTACATCTACAAGTGGGCAAGTACAAGATTTTCAAAACCCTAATAAATCTTCTCTCTTTATTCCAAGAAATCTAACCAAATATTCCATTAACCATATCTTAACTTTGCAATATTTTCCCTTTAGTGATACTAGGATTCTCTTCAATAGCTAGAACTTGACTAAAGTCTGGAAAAAAAAAAAAAAACTACTGATTGATTGATGACAAATCAGAGTTGGATTTGAGGTCGAATCAATTAGGGCTAGTTAGGCTCAGTCTTTCATGGAGGGTCCCTGTAGAATGCAAGAAAATTTAATTAACATTAATAATTGTATATCGCTTCCTTAATTAGCATTGATTTAGCATATGTTTGAAGTTTTAAAGAATATTAAAGGAGAGGATATGATTAAGGGAGAGAGGTTTTAGGGAGATTCCAATTGAATCTGATTCTAGATGTTCAATTGATATGATTAAGGGAGGGATGAATGAATTTTTTCCTTTCTTGGGTTTCATCTTGGCTTGTCAATAGTTTTTGATGAGGGAGTGGAGGTGCTACATTTATATAGAGAGGCTAATTTCTATGCAGATTGAAAGTGTTAGCTAGCTTAACTGGTAAAGCCTCTTGAGAATTTTACCAAAGATCTGGTTCGAGTTTCGCCTTCATCAATGTGGAGAGGGTTTAAGGAAAAGAAAAAGGCTACCCTTGTTGTTGTTGCTCATGGACTTCTTGACAAAAAAAAAAAAAAAAAAAAAATAGTTTTGTGCACAGATTGGATGGGGGCTTTCTAATAAGTTAGGAGTAGCTAGACCCAAATACCTTGTAAGTAGGAAAAATTAGAAAAGGTATGAAGAATCTAAACAATTAAGAGCTTTAATTTCAGGGGTTATTAATTTGCATTTTGCAGGCCGGGCCTACAAGCTCAAAAATTACCTAGGATACCCACTTGATTGAGATATGAATATCTGATAATCCACCTTCCTTAAATGAGATTTGACACAACAAATCTCAACATAAAGGTTAAAGAGAAAAGAGTGATTCCATGATTAAAGCAAATTAAAGTATGAAAGTTCACACTACTAATTATACAGCTTGGCAATGGTCCTAATAGAATCCAATAATGAACAGAAACAGAGCAGAGCATCCCTCCATATCACTTTCCTTTTCTTTTTAGGTTGGCTTTCATCGTGCAAATTGCTCAAAGTTGCCACTTTAGCATTCTTTATTTCTCTTTATTCCTCCTATTAGCATTTGAAAGTTGATATTATCCTACAACAGGAGATTTTGAAGAAAACTCTTTATGGGTTTTCTTTTATGCTAATGTCACACCTAATTTTACTGCTACAACCTTTTTTTCACCACACTCAAATCAAAATAATTTCATACAACATTTTGCTGCACATGAACATCTAAATGCAATTAAAGAAAAAGTTAAACATTAAACCTAGCCCAAAAAAAATTACAGGAAAAATTGAATTAAATAGGAAAACAGCCCATAAATAAATAAAAATAAAATAATTTATAGCATTAAATGAAGGAGACAAGCTTATCCTATATGAAGCTTAACAACAACCACACATTTTTCCATAACTGGAGAGATACAAACCTTTGGCCAAACCTCCCCAAAACTCTCTAGGTGAGAGAGATTAACAAATAGCTTTTTTCCATGTACATGCATGATGATCACCAAATTCACCAAACACATCATGAAATTAACCCTTGCCCAATTAAGCTCATTAATTGGCAAAGTGATTAATGAGAAGGAAATATTAAATTATACACTTGATGAGCATCTAAATTAACTTCTAACATTTCTTGGGGTTAAAGAAGCATTATTAATATAAGATACAGTAGAGACCCCTCTTGTGTTATCTGCCGGCTGCTGCCTGTGAGCTTTTGTGTTGAATGAAGTGAATCTTCCTTGTCTGTTTTTCCTTCTTGGCTGCGACGACCGAGGGATGAAAACACCAGTTCCTTTGCTTTCTCTTCTGCATGTCTGCTCATAGAAAAGTGGTGATTGTGCACTTGGATGGATCGTTCGAGAGAAACCCTGGAGATTCAAACACAGTTAGTGATGATTCATTTATTCATATGGAAAGATGGTAATGTTTTGTGTGTGTCAGAGTGTGTGTGTATGTGAGAGAGAGGGAGAGAGAGAGAGATCTAATACGTACATTAGGATTTTGCCTACAAGTGATGGAGCTAGTAGGAGAAACTGAAAATAAAAAAATAAAAAAAAAATTCTTGTTTGTTTTTTTTTCCTTACAATTGAGGGACATGAAGATGTCATATGCTCATAAAAGTTCTTGGATGTCATTGCAAAGACCTAGGAGCAGTTTTGTAAACATGAAAAAGGTAGCCACTTACTAGGTTAGTTGGTTGAGAATTACGTATCGTGGAGTGAGGTCTTAATTTTGACTCTCTAAGCTTCTATATGCTATCTCCTTATGTGTTTGGGTGGAGCCAAAGGAAACTAGTCTAATAAAAAAGGTATTAAAAATTAAACGGGAGTTGGCAGATTTTCGTTTCACCTATTATTGGAAATGTTTGTTTAGCCTTGCATAGAAAATAAGACATGAACAAAATCTGCTGGTTTATTTTAAAATCAGATGGCAAAGAGAAATTGGTGCTAACTTGATACAGTTTTCAGAATTTTCAAATAAGTCCTAATTAAGTTGACTATCCAAAAGAGCTTGAACACTGTATTCACATGGCAGGGGTAGGAGTAGCTAGTAGTAAATCTTGTGTGTGTGTGTCTGTGTGGAGAGAGAGAGAGAGAGAGAGAGAGATGGGTTTGGTGAAGAACCTGGAGAGAAACTGAAGGACAACTAGCAACAGGGGCCTCATCGTCATCCATGATTAAAAGAGAGATTTGCTTGCTCAAGTCTGCAAAGAAGACATCATCTTCTACTTCCATGGCTAATTCCATTTGTATCCTTCTTTTGAAGTAGAAATTGAAGAGGAGGTTGTCAATTAAGAGTGACTGCGCGCAGGCACAAAAAGCAATTAAAGATGAGAAGTGCAGTTGTCACTCTATGATTTATAGCATCTCACTCTGTGCTGTGTTCTTTCAGTTGAATGAGGATAGAAGAGGTTTAAATAGGGAAAGGCAAGGAATGGGTGAGTTGGGGTTTATGGGGTGAACATGTGGGGTGGTGGGGTCAAAGGGGTCAGTTGGCCAATCTGTCTAAGTCCTGCAACCCCACAAGAATCATGAAGTGTGTTATGATATTATCCAGTTGTGGCAAAGAGATGACAAGAACCAGGCAACAACCCAACACCCAGATATCTCATCCAAGATAGATAATTAGATATCATCTTTAGTACACTTCACACTTGGTTGTAAGTGGATCCTCTCTCTCTCTCATCCACTCAAGGGAACATGGTATGGTTCACACTCCTTCCATCTACATGGGTCACAATATTTGTACCTTAAAGTAATAATCAAATCCTCCTAGCATCACAGACAAAATGGATATATGCATGCATTACATACAGTCATATATGAATTAGTTCGATTCCCACCACACATTTGCTAGAACATACACCATTTGTGAAGCGAAACCCTTACGCGATATCATACCTAGCGAGAATCATGGTAAAAGTTGAGTCATGATGTGTATAATATTATACCTAGCTAATCTATGACACTAGAAGATTCCCTCTAATCAACTAATCAGTTGGTTAAATCCAAATCCATTAATTCCATTTGTTTACGCCCTAGACGGTGGATCGTTGTTGGACACCTTGTAGTGGGGGCCAATAATCATAATTATTGGATCGAGATGTAATAGTGTAATTTTGTTTAATTCGTGCATGACTATGAAGGAATTGAGGGATGATTATGATATGGTTCATGGCTGTGGGAGTAGGGTTGGTTCATTAAAAAGGGAGTAGGGTCCAGGGTCCATAATGGAGATGCATGCATTTAACTGATTAACATGATTCATCACACTCTTGGTGACTTGTTCTTTAAGACTTTCATACATGGCTGTTTAGCTGCATCATGTACGGTGCTGCTCTCCTGAGAGAAGAAAAAGTTGAAAATTTATGGCTGTCATTGATGTGGTCCACGCGGTTTTGCTGGCTGGCTTGCTGGCTGCTGGACCCATACCCATTTGCGTACCATTATGGTGCATGGAATTTCTTGGCTCCTCAATATATATGACGTTGCTCTCAAATTTAATGAACATTATCTATTTGTTTCATTTTCCTTTTTTCTTGGAGTGCAGCTGTTAGTTTCAAGTTTGCAATTTGCAGTTTGTGAGAGAGAGAGAGAGAGAGAGAGAGAGAGAGAGAGAGTGCAGTGCTGTAAACAGTATGGTCATTGTGTAAGCCAGTGATCTTGATAAATCTATAGACAGTGATATTACATTCATGTGGTGCCATTCATGTGACTGTATTTAAACGGCCAGGGTTCTTAATTACCACCCCCACTTGGACTTCTTTCCTGTATTGATGCTTTTACTTTGAGCGATAAATAAATGAGAAGTAGGAAGAAAGTTAGTAGCCCTAATGAGAAGACAAAAAGAAATGCTCATTAGAGAAGTTGGTAACTCTGTACATAATTTCCTCAATATCATGAAAATAAACTTGCCACTGCCTTGAATGTCATTTTTCTCTTGTTAATAAATTCACAGCTACAAGTGTTTCTTTCGCAGGGTCATCTTTTCCAGAAAACTGTTACAAAATAAAATGGTATCCAAACTCACCTCACCAATTTCTGCATTCCGCCAAGATTTATTTCCAAAAAAAAGACTCTGCAGTCTCATCTGGAGTAGTTCTGAACCCATAATTCGATACAAGATCTACGCCCCGCCAGCCATGTCCATCTCTGTAACCCCATCAATTCCCTTGAAAACAACACGTAATTTCCTAAGGCAATATGTCTTTGAGTCCTTGCTGGTTGTACCAGTAGCATGGATAATGTCTTTTGGGATTTTACCCATTATGTCAAAAAGTGGAAGATTTAGGTTGGATCGGGTCATTTCTTCCAATACAGGAGGTGCTTGCATGTACAGATTCTTCCCTCGGTGTGTAACACTTGCTTTTGATAGAAGCAGCCGAGGGTGCACTTCAAGTAGATCAATAAACTGTTGCCATACAAAGTAAATAGAGAAGCACAAAATAAGTGACGAGACCAAGCTGCATACTCGCATAGTCGCATCTAGTCATAGCAGACGGACACAAGAGACCAACTTGGAAAGAAATTAAGAGAAGTATGTAATAATGATATATAGACTAAATAATAAGAGCCATAAGGAATAACAGAACCTTTTGTAAATTAACTGAGGTGTCCAGCTCAATAAGAATGCCAGGACCACATACAAGACAGTCATTGTCCCTCACAAACTCGGTCACTTTAGTGTGAAGACCTTCAACACCATTATATCTACAGAAGATGAAGATCCGTCAATGCATTTTGTCCAAATGATTCGTGAGAGAAAATAAAACAGAACATAAAAATAGTACAGGCACCTTCTCATAAGATGTAATAATATATTGGTAGTTACGCAACTTCTATAATCTAACTTTTTAAAGTTCAAACATAAAGGAGAACAAACTTGTATGAGTGACAAATTTTTTAGGTAAGAAAACAATTCTCATGAGAAATTTCCTTTTTATATTACTTTCATAGGACGCTTTTGTTCTCATTTCAATTTCCCACGAAAATTAGTCCATGTTTGCACTATTGTGCCCAGAGACATTTCAGACATCAAGAGGATAGAATAAGAAATTTATGAGAAGCAGGAAGCAGGCCTCAAAAGAGAACAATGTGAGGAAAAGTTGTCTGAGACGATTTGGTCATAGGACAAACAACTGCACCAATAGGAAAGAGTGATAGCCTAGAACAGATAACGTTATATAGCCCTCAATACTTTGATAGAGCTATGTGGGAAAAGGTCATGTAGCCGCCCCTACTCCAAGCAATTTGGATAAGGCTTTGTTAAGTCTGGTTGGGATTATAAACACACCGTTTGACTCCATGCCAACTCTCAGAACCATGATAGCAGCAATGGCTCTACAAAAGCTACTGTTGAGCTGTTTTCAAATTTCACTGGCCAGGTGAGGCAAAAATCAAGAGGGCAACTAAAGGAATACACCTTTTTGAACCAAAATGTTGAATTAGTATATAGGGAGACATAACTAGATAAGAATGAGAAATGAAAAGAACTAGTATCAACAAAACACAAAGGGAAATGTAATTGATGAGCCATACTTCTATTCAAACCCAAGGCTTCAAATATCTATTATTGCTAATACTGCAATGTTTATACAATTAAAATAACATACCTAGTATATTTCGATAAAAAAACTATGCCGCCTTAATTCTCCTAACAAACAAAGTCAAAATATGTCGAGTCTTCTACACAACTCATGTTATTTGTAAGACATGCTTTAATCCTGATGAATGCAACCATAAAATTACTCAAAATATAATTTAGTACCCTCCAGAACAAAGAATTTTAGAAGTTCAATGCTAACCAAATGTAGAAGAGGATGCAAGACGCACGTTAGATAGTTGGATAAGGTTTTGCTGCAACCCGATGCAATCTTCAAGGTTTCCAGTGCACACGCAGCTGATATTATTGCATTGGTGGAAGCAATAGCTGGAATGATATTTTTCACAACACCCTGTAAACACAAAGAAATATTAGCATATGTCATTTAAAAAAATTGATATGGAGTCTATATTATCAAAGAGGTGAAACCACTAAAACATAACAATTATATGTGGAACACTGCAAATCTCTATTGAGGAAAAACAACATACCATGACCAAACTCATGAATGAAATTTCTGTGGAATGAGAAAGGAGCGACTGTTAAAACTGGCACACAAATTGCATAATCTTGAACATGCTACAGTAACCCCAAAAGAATTGGTTTCAGGTAGGTTGAGATGAAAATTCTTCTCATATTAATAATTCTTAAAACATCTGGTCAGAGAAGGACACCAGAAGCCAAACCACAGCACTACCAAGCAGAAAATCTAAAATAAAATTCTAGCTTCAGAGAAATGAACGTCCTAGAGAATAAATATACCTGAGTCAGAGAATATGTAACTCCAGGAATGCCAAAAAGCTCAGCTCTCTTGACAGCCTATATGACGTGGTTAGGATAAGTGAAAGGACCAAAAGAGAAAAAGAAAATTTAAGAAACACATCAGCAAGTAACTGCAATTTAATTAACCTCTGAATAGACCCACTTCATATGTTCAGGGTCATCTGGATCAAAAGCTTTTCCGCTATGAACCTGCAAGTGCAATGTGTGATAAGTTAATAGTCTAATAGAGCAACCGATTCAAAAGCAACACCTTTGTTAAAGAAAAGGAAAAAGAGAAAAGTGATTGATGCATTACCCCATCCCACTTTATTAAGTGGACATATTCAATACAATGAGCAGCAGTTCTAGGGGTTTCTGCAAGAGTGCATAAAGGAAACTTTACTTGAGGGGGGAAAAGCCAGATAGTACACTCGAAGCATGGTGTAACCCCTGGCACAATAACCCTAGCATGGCCCTTGAAACCTTCAGTTCCACCATCTACCATAGGTTTGATTGTTTCTTCTCGTGGGTTGTCTTCAGAATCATACTCTAAATTTCCCAAATATGACAAGAAAAAAGTACATACATAAGTTCAAGCAGATTATAGGTAAAGCTAGTTACTTGGGAATGGCATTTATTTGATTCATCAAAGACATGGGATAAAGATTAAATACATAATTAAGAAATGGTGTTATACAAGAAAAAAATTTATATCAAAGCAAATAATTTTTTTTTTTATAAAATACCAGGAAAAAAACCTAACAGTTATATGTCATGCCCCACCTCATGGGAGGACAAAAAGCTTTGCCTCCATGTCTTGCCTTCATGACTATATGTATTATATATATTACCAAGGGTATGGAACTATGGTCCATCATCTTTTGCCTATACAAACCAACCATGATTCTCCTCCACATCCCAAGTAGGCTATATTTTAGTTGATTTTCTACCAATTACTTTTAAAGAGGCTTCTATTTAAATCTAATGTGTTCATTCTCATTAATAAAGTAAAGCATTCTTAAAATACTGATGATTAATTTCCACAAACAGGAACAATGGAAGCAGAAAGGCATGATACTACAAAAAAATAAATTAACATATGCAAGATATAACTATTAAAAAAAAAAGCAATTTCAATATCGAAACAACTGAAGTCATAAAAAGAAAACAGGAGGAAAGGAAATGGTAAAGTTATTATGATCCTAGAAACTATTTATTGACAGAAAACATCCAGATCTAAACAATACGACAATCCTATGTCACTTTTAGACATCCAATCAGAAGAGAGGTCGAAAATACAAACCTAGAAAACCACAAGCCACAGCATTTATGTAGCTCCGAGCTTCAACGGAATCAAGACCAAGGACAATTATACTGAAATCATTATAAAAGTCAAGTTCTTTGTCCTCAATTCGGGAGAAATGAGGAATAATATTCACACCACTAACTCTTTCCATGACACGTTTTGCTGCCACCTCAGCCTTTGGCTTTCCAACATCTTGAAGCCTGCAATAGAAACAACATAAGTAAGGAATACTCTCTAACAACTAATAAAGTAGCTGACACAATTTAAAAGCATTGATAACCAGCAGAATTAAACCACCAGAGAACTATGGACTCATCCATACAATGCTTCAATAGCAAATATCATGTGTGGTGATATTATATAAATCCAAAAGCTAGGGTATGTGAATTACTAGTTATGTATTCTCTTTCAAGCACTAGAGAGGGGGAGGGGGGGGGGTGGAGGGTCGAAGATAAAACTAGCCATAGATAAGCCAGATGCTAAAATCTTTAGCACACTGCTAACTGATTTGAAAATATCATTGCAATTTTGATAAATCTATAACTTCAGATGATTTAGAATCAAATTCCCCAGCCCCCCTAAAATGAATTCTGTTGATTATCAATACCTCAAATAAAACAAAACTGAAGAGGATACCACTTTGGCCCAAACATAGGCCATCACTTTTATCTATTCCTCTTTCAATGGAAACGTTTTTACTTCATCCTCCGAAAGAAGCATAATTATTCCTTTTCATCTATTCCCAAATAATAATATGTTTTTTTTCTTTCCTTTTTTTTTTTTTTAATCTTCTATCCCCACTTTATCATGAAGCTATGGGCATTTTTCTCAATTAATCAGCTACAGATTGCATGTTATGTCCACAGTGTCTCACAACTATTCCTACATAAAGACTGTCTTTTATAATTGGAAACCATCCCAGAACAGACCATGATGACAAGTTCATAATAAATATTATGGCACTGGGAGACTTGTGATAACCAGATTCTCATTGAGATTAAAGACTGTCAAATTTCTTAAAATCATTTCAATTTACAATAAGGAAGATGTTAAAAACTCATTTGGGACAACCAATTCTATCAAGAATATTGCATATTCAAATTTAATCAGAAAACATACTCTTTAGCTAAACCTACAACTTTTATGAGCCCAAACTTCTGCCCTACAAACCCACAATCATCAAATGATTCAAGCCAAAACATCCTAACAGGGGCAATTCACTTCTACTTCTATCAGCAAGTATGAATTTTGACCAAAGTTTTAAATACTCCATAGCATCAATCTAGTAGCAGCAGTATCAAAATATCACCCCCAGATTCATTGAAAGTTTGCATATTTTCTAGTACGAAAACGTTAAATCCAATTGATATTCAGCAATGTAAAAATTATCAAAATAGTACGAAATTTCAAGAATCTTAGAAAACCAAATCATGAGTTATCTCGGCCTGTATTTACTATTTAAGGTTGGGCTTGGTTGAATGTTAATCCGATTAACAATAGGGGTGATGCCTCAGGGAACCTATCTTAACCCAAGACCAAAATATCCATATAGAAGTAGACAAAATCCATATTATGCATACACACATGTGGACTTCTAGTAAATTTCTTAATCTCTTTTTGACGTTCTGTGATCAATAGCTATACAAAGAATAGAAACAACTCAAGCACAGGAACACTAATCGTAATCTAATCTAATTCAACAACCAATATATCCTCCATGCTCCCAATTTCCTTCCACCCACAAAACTAACAGAACTCTTGCGTCTACCGATACAAGATTGCTACTTCCTTCTTCAATCTATACATCCCTCATCTCAATTGAACAAGCCTTAATCCCAACCACTTGGGGTCGGCTAAACATCCTTCATCTCTAAACAAAAAATTCCCAAATTTCATCATTACATCCCTTCCAATACCCCATTATCTTCAATTGTTTTTCCTGCCCACCCACTCCTCTGGGAACTTGGTAATCAGTACCAACTCCTTTTCAAATACTTCTTAATACTTGATGCAGTTCAAGTAATAGCACAAAACAAAGATTATGCATGGGTACAAACATATATGTGTGTGTGTGTGTGTAGAGAGAGAGAGAGAGAGAATAAGTAAAAAAAAAAAACAATATGCAACAGATGACCTGAAGAGAAATTGGCGGTTGAGATTGGAAACCTCGATTCGGTCCATGTCTATGACTTCCAAATTTCGAAACCCCGACAAAGCCAAGTCCTTAAGCAGCTCGCAGCCCAATCCACCGGCCCCCACCACCAACACTTTTGCGTACTTCTGAAGGTCATCTCTCAACTACAACAAAAACACCAAAACCATAATCACACCGAGAACAGACCAGTGATTCCCAAGTGAAGAGGCGTTTGCACGCCAACTGTTTGCGAAAATACCTCAAGCTCCGATCATATTAAAACAATTCTCCACTTACATACATATGCAAATATGTGGAGAGAGAAAAAGAGAGAGAGATTTACTTCGGGGCCTGGTTCGAAGGTAGGGCCGACAAGATTCCCCGGTCTGAGGAGGAGCTTGTCGAGGTCTCTCGATCTGCTAACCTGTGCCATGGAGTCTGCCATTGCATACTCAGTGGTCGTGTTTTGCTGGAAAAATTTTCCCCATAGAACACAGAGCACGATCTCGGAACTTCTTCACATAATGGCTTAACTTTTACGCTTGGGGTGTTGAGGTCTTAAACTGCGCACTCCTCTCCAGTCTCCCCAGTGAAAATTGTAGGTTTTTTTCGTTAATGACATAAATGATACTCCATAATAAATAAAAATTCAAAATATCATGATGAGGCCAGTTCAGCTTATTACGCATTAGGCTTTGACAAATGTTGAAAATTTTGTATCCTGAGCTTTCCAGTCACAGTAGAAAAGGAGATCCCAACTAGGTTATAAGTCCGGTGGTTCAAATCCCATCCATTTATACAGGTTAAACAATATGTGCGTGTGTGTGTGAGAGTGAGAGAAAGACAGAGAGAGAGAGAAATCCAATCCAATGCTAAATCTAGGTAACTATTTTCAACTGGGAAGTAAAATTGGCACAGGGGGGGGGGGGGGGGCATTGATACAAGTTACAAGCAAGATGACAAAAAATAAAGGCTAATTACATGACTTTCTTAAGGAACTATACCCCACCTAAAATAATCACAATAAAATACCCATGTGTATGTAATTTTCTACACGATTATTCCAAGTATCCCTGCCCTCCCACCTGCTCCTAAAATTGGGCTTCATCTTATACCAACAGCCAACATCTAATAAAAAATATCGTGCCTTCACAATCCAATCTTCTCCCCATCATCAAAATATGAAACTTGCTTTCGACCATTGTTGTAAAACTCTGAAAATTTTGATTTTATCTGTTCCTATCATTCTTCTTTCAAAAATTTATGTCATCACCATGTATAAATAAGAGGCTTTCTTCTTCACTAATCATGCCTCTGCTCGAGACGTTGATGAATTCCGCGAGCGAGTGGCCTCACGCTTTAGGAAGAGGGCATAGAGTAGCTCATTCCATGCATCTGGGACTCCAGGCAGGCACCAGTGGCTGCAATCCTGCCGATGAAGAGGTGCAGGGCTAGCATTGGGACCCAGATAGTATACAGATGAATGACCATCTTTTCTTCGTGATGTCAGGCTGGTTACATTCAGTAAACCTAATTTCATTACTTCTGATGCATTTAAATGAGCTGATATCACATCCGTGACTATTTTGAATTGTGCCCAAGTTTGGGGTGGCACCAATGAGGAACCCATATCCGGCAGCGTCTCCAAGTGACACGTTCCGCCAGTCCTCCAATCCCCACCTCTGTAAAAGCCAAGCAGAAGTCATTAACCTCCTAAGACTAGAACACCTACAAAGATCTACTTATGAAGAACAGAGCAAATACAGGTTTTGTCATGCATATACACATACTGATGAAGAAACCCAAAATGATGTGTTGCTATGCTTGTGCTAATGGCATTGTTGCGTGGTTCCGGACAAAAGGTTTTGGAAGAAAATGGTACTGGACCAAAGAATGAGAATTAGCTGTAAAGTTCTACAAGAAGCCATATAGTGAAAATCAAGGTAAGTCCCCTTTGGCAAGGTTGGAGATCTACAAGCAAAAAATTTCGGGCATGTAAATTTCAACAGATATGCAGGAATGGTGACGTTCCTTAAGAACTGGGTTAAGTTGGTTGTTAGATCCTTGATCCGACTATGATAATCAAGTTCTGTCAGTATTTTATTGCCATGTGAGTGAGTTCAAAATCCACAAAAAGCTCAGAAAATCCATGTAGAGCCACAATTCCCATCCAATTTAGTTGAAAGTCCAAAAGACAAAATCCATGTGATGTTGGCGCCATGGTTCCTCATATTGTCGAGCCAAACACCACCCCCCCTCCCAAATAAAAGAGTAGAAATTTACAAACTTAAAGGGGGGAAGGGGAAATATTGAAGAAATAGAAAATTTAATATAAAAACAAGAAATTAGTAAGAACAAAAAATTAAAAATTAAAAATAAAACCTTTTTAGTAATGAAACGAACCTGAAATGTACAGGGGCAAATGTACGAAAAAAGACCTGGGTCTTGTTCTCATTCACTTCATTTCGTATCCAATCCACCACAGTCTCCATGGACCTCCGATATGCGCTTTCTACACTCATCTCCATCTTCACCTCTGTACCTTCTTGGAAGTAACAACCCCTGATAAAAAAAGGCAAAATTTAAAAGCCAGCAAAATTATAATGATAATCAAAATGAGAACATGATTAAGGCCTTTTATTTTTAATAATTGATTAAGCCAACTATAGCGTTGCTAATGACAGGCTAACTCAGCAATTTCTACCAAATAATTAGCCTTCTCTTTCATGCCACTTTTTCCCCCAACATTCACAAAAGATAATTTCTTTAAGGTCACATCCAATATCCATTGATTACGCACATATATTACACGAACACTAGCTAATTTATCAATGATGGGATGTAAGGACCATCATGTTAAATCTCAACTCAAAAACAATCCATACAAGCAACCATCAGTAAGTTCAAAGCATCTGCATCCCATCACCGTCCAATCAGAATTCAAAGTTGATGAGATCCATTTATCTATCAAACCAACGTTACCATGGGCATCTTAATCCTTTCTACCAAGGAACAAAGCATTGAGAAATTATACAGAACATAAAGGAGTACCTTTTGGAGAAAATCATTAACAGCCATATGAATTTCAAACTAGAACAGTAATATTTCCACCCGTTGGACAAACTTTATAAGTAGAAACAAGACAGACAACAGCTCAAACCACAAAAAGAGCTTTTCAAAAGTAAAGTTGTTACAGGCATATATTATCATTCAATTCATGCCCTGAATTTCATAATGTGAAACATAGCTCACATGGTCTCCCACTACCAAAATTTTTAAAGTTCTACTGAAGGGTAAATTATATGGCGAACAGTACCAACAGTAGATTCTAAATTCCCCATTAGGAGGCAAATGATCATGCTGTTTGGCACTGGTCACTGCAAGACATTGTCACACATATATTCAGTGGAGATGAATGTATTGATCTCAATTCCAATTTTAGACCCGGAGCTTCATATCGTTCATATCCAAAATTAAAGCTGGAAATTGCCTCTTAGCCCTTTTCCATTACATCCTCTGAAAGCATAAGAACAATATATGAAGTATAAACACAGAAAAGAATAATATCCACAGGATAGAATTACCCTCTCATGGTCTTCTCATAATTCCACCAATGCCCCATGTTGAAGACCAGCACATCTGCATCTCTCCACTTCATTGAGCTCCAGTCCATCTTATCTAATTTGAGTGTAGTCTTTATCTTCTTTGGAGCTCCAGCAGGAGGCCGACTCTGCAGTACTAGAAATGGAGCCCTGTAGTACTCCACAGTGCAGTTGAAGTCCTCAAACTTGAACACCAAGAATCCTTTGTGCTTTGTAATTGGGCTGCCATTCACTTCGTAGATTGAATCCTTGTTGGGAATTGCAGAAGAAAGCATGCAGAGGAGGGACTCCCATTGGTTTCTTCCAATTGAGTCACCTATGAACACTAGCCGCTTGTTCCGCAGTTTCTCCAACATCAATTTTGCATCAAACCTGTTATATGAGTGATCGAAAATTATAACCCGCGATCAGAATCTTAGACGAAATCTTACTATCCCACAGAACAAAATATTTGCTCTTGAGCATCTTACATTTACAGGGGAAAAAAAATGAAAGAAAAAGAAACATATCAGTACCCCTCTGTTTTGACCGTTGAAATCAGTGAGGGAAAAAATGATATTCTAAATTTTATGCTTTAAATTATTTTTTCTTCCAAAAAATTGGAAAACTCACCAACCAAGCCATATTGTCCCATTACGTTCAGTCAAGTAGAAGGGTTTTGTCTTATCAAGCCCTGAATGATGAAAATTTTAATATTCAAAGCTTAAAGTCTTTTCTCATCCTACATTTTCCTGGCAACCAAAAGGAAATGAAAATAATTCTACAGATAAAAAGGCAGAAAAACTGGTAGAACAAAAAAATTTTCCATCCTACGAAAAGAAAAAGGATTCTGTCTTCATTACCCAACAGGTTCATATCACTATACGAAAGTCACGGGCGAAACTCATCAGCGGTGAAAAACTAGGTAAGATACAAGAAACAAAGAATAAAAAAGGAACAAGGATGGAAAGCAAGAAAAGAAAAGACAAAATTCATTAATCAAGGGAAGAATACTTTGATTTGAGTTTGGAAATTAAATGAGGAAGTCAGTTTCATGGTTTCGCGGAATAGTGGATTACTGTAGTGTGAAAATTACGCCCATTAACTGATAGAGATATCGAACTAAACATTAGAGCAAGCACTGACACATAGCCGGTAAATTTCTCAAATCTGTTTGCTTGCTGAGAAAATAAAAGAAATCAAAATTTTGAATTTTAAAATTCTAATCATTGAGGACTCAAGGAAACCAAAAAAAAAAAAAAAAAATCCACTCAACTGAACCAAATAGATACGCAAACGCAGGGAATTACTACTGCTCGCAATTTGGTGTAGTTACAGTTCAATTTTCCATTTTTTGGGAAGGGAGTTGGGACAAAAAAAAAAAGAAAAGAAAAAAATCCAAACTTTCCTTTTCTTTTATTTTCCTATGTTTTGTCATCAACTGAACAGAGTGAAAATGAGGGCAAAAATAAAAATAAAAATAAAAAACTGAATTCAAACGAGCAACTACGTCTAGTCTTGCACCCAGATAAATTAGAATAATCAAGATTCATAAAATTAGTTTCTTTTTTCCCACAGTTTCTCAGCAACCATACAGAAACAAAAGCAAAAGGGAACCAAGATTTAGAAGAACCTGGGCAA
>JAESVK010001304.1:3372142-3389754 GCA_017140935.1 Hamamelis virginiana
CAAAGGTGACGGTGACGGTGACGGTGACGCCCACAGTATTGCCCTGTTGGCCCACGGTTTGAAAGACTGTTCCATTATTCAGCCTCAACTTTATATTTTATCCTTTAATTTTATATGATAACAATTTGGCAGGTGGGTCAGAAATGTGTACCGGGTCATAAAAATGCGATTACAATTATATTCCCCACATGTTACTGTATGAAATGTTCTAGCATGGGCGAAACCAGAAATTCAAGTTAGGGGAAGCGAACTTTAATTAGTTGTTAATAGTTTATCCAATTCAAAAAATTAAAAAAAAAAATATTTTTTTTTTGTTTCATTAGATTGAGGTAAAAAAAATTGCAAAAATTATATTTCGTTGATATTTGATAAATCATATCTCAATTATTTACATTTACAATTATCTTCGACAGGACCCCATCTTTTGAAAGCATTGTATGATGACTTCATTATCAATGCTATTAAATTATCCTTTCTTAATAAACACAATCAAGTTATCATTTATGAATTAATCTACACAATTGATTTTTCTGTGTTGTCCATTGGCATAGGTGTTTAGCAATGAGATTTGGATTTGCCGTTGATCAATGCTAGATCAACACTCATGTTGACCTATCTAGTGTGGTAAAACCTACATTAAGAAGTAACAACCAGTAAAAAAAACATTATATCAGAGCCAATTTTAGAAATAACAAAACTACAAAAATGCTAATAGACCTTCATGTGGTCAATTGCAAAACAAATTTTGAAAATCTGACTATTGAACTAGAGACTCCTCTTATGTATGTCAAGCCTATAAAAAATCACAATGATTCAACAATCAATTTCTGAAAAAAACTATCATTAAAAAATGATGATATTTTGAAGAACAAAATAATCACATGCTTTCACAACGACAAATTTTTTTAAAATGATTGTTGGATCACCATGATTATTCCTCAAAAAGTGAGTGAGAAATATAAGATTATTGCTCAAAAAGTTTTGTCCTTTAATACTCAAATCAAGACAAATAAAGGAAGACCTTTAGATCCCCTCAAATCATTATATTGAGGCATCCTAGCAATTGATTAATAGGTGTTGATCTAACATTAGATCAAGAGCAAATCCAAATCCATAGCGGTGCAGCCGCTAACATGCAGGTAGTCAAGCCTCACGGAGATTGTGTAAAAAGGTGAAGAAGGGGTTGAAAGTTGAAACGTAAATTAGGGTGTGTTTTTGCCTTTTATGGGGAGGGTAAAGCATAAGAGGGTTAAAAAAATTAGGGGATAAGGGGAGGCAAGATTAAATCTGTTAAAAAAATATAAAGTATAATTAACTTAAAAAAAAAACAACCACCCCTCAACCCTTAATAGCCTCGTCCCTGTGTTCAAGTAAATTAGAACAATAGTACAATATCAATATAATTTTAATTATATGAATTATTTGAAATTTAAAATTTTAATTTTTAAGTTAAAATATATTTTATTAAACCGTAATAAGTCATGCAAATAATATAATTAATACCATATAGTGTTTTGAGACCCAAAAATAGTGGCATTTGGCTTCGATCATCGTTTCCAGTATATTCCACCACCGTTTCTAATATCGGTGTAGTGTTTACTCATAAAATTTCGATGATTGAGTTAGTCAGAGCTACTAATTTTTTATTATTACACATGCCGAGATATAAATAGAAATATTAAGAAAAGTATTATTGAAACGTTAATAAATTTTAGAACCCAAACATTTTCCCACTAGAAGGGATAATTGATGGTAGTTGGTAATTGTTTGCCCCCAAAGGTAACGTATATAATGCAATAATCCAAAGAAAGGAAAATATGGATTTGGTGAAGACAAAGACGAGGTTTTAGCACAACCACCAGTTCCAAAGATTAAGACTTGTGCACTAATCCTATTAAGTGAAGTGACAACCACATCTTCTTCCTTTTTTCCTTTGACCTTGGGCTACCTTCCAAAATGGACAAACAACTTTGGGGGATGGCAATGTTCAAAGGTACATGTCTCAATGCCCTATTGGACCGTTGTTGTATACGTGGGATCCCATGTTAGCAAGTGGGACTACTAAAATAATATTCATTCATACACATATATATCCTTAGAGAATATCGATCAAATTGAATTATTCCTTGGTCCGATTTCTTGTGGCATCAATTCTCGTGATGCCAACATTCAGAATTACTATAAATAATTTTTGAATTTGGAGATTATTCGTGATTCAGTTTTAAATAATTTTATTATAAACAAAAGGAGAAATGACGAGAATGTTTGGTGCAAGTTATTTGAATGTATTACTCAACTTTATAATAGCAGCAACATGATGCATGTCACATCAATACATACTTTATATCATTTATTATTGTTTAAATTTTGTTGTCTATTTACATACCTAAATGCACACATAGAGTGACGAAATGTTGTTGATTGCTTGCCCACAGACTAAGATTTATCTTCACATGCAATGCATAGAGTTTTCAAATTCTAATATATGGAAATGCATCAATAAACATTAAATAGTATTTGGAGGGTTAGGGTATATATATATATATATATATATATTAAAAAAGAAGACTCAAATTTTAAGGGGATTTTTGGGAGTTCTTTGTATTGTAAATTGAATTATTATTATTATTTTTTTCACATAATCTTGCAAAAAAATCCATTTTTTCGAAAGAAGAAATTTAAGAGGATGAAAATTATTATCGCAAATGAGAGAAAATTGAAATGAAAGCATTTCATGAATCTATAAAAAATAATCCTACAACACCAATTATGACTATAATTTTATTTTATTTTTTAATAATTTCATTTAAAAAGATGGATTTGTATATTCAATATCATGTAATTATAATGAATTCATTTAAACACGTTAACTAAATAGGTCTTAAGAATATTTGGCTACTTGGTGTAATATTAGCTCAAAAAATGATTTTATGAACAAAAATATGGCTTCATGATATTAAGATAGACCAGATGCGTAGAAATCCAGGCATATGTATAGCAAAATTGAGAGGTGTTACAAATAGTAAATCCTTTTATTAGATTTATCTGCCAACTAATATGACATTAATTCATTATTTTTCTATAAATTCAAAGCAAAAGCTACTAATTAATTTAAACTAGTCAAAAAAGTAAGAAAATTTATCTAGTATTGTCATGAATCTCCCTCAGATTGGCTTTGTCCCCTATTAGATATAGATGCAAAAATGTTATCCGGCTGTTTTTTAATAAAATTTGATATCATTCTGGATATATATATATATATATATATAGTCCCGTTCCTGTGAGAACTTTATTATATGAGGACTTGGCCTTTTGGCCAATGTAAAATTAATATTTTGAAAAACTGACCGTTGGATTTAATATTCTTAGTATGCATGACAGGCATACCAAAAATCACAGTAATTGAAATCCGATGCCTCATCGCGTATTTGCTAATCTGAACGGTTAAAATAACATAGACACTAATTAAAATTAGTGTTGGTTGCATTTTTTATAATTATTTTGAATGAAAAGGTAAAACGAACGTAATGGAACGAAATTGGGCTTCTTATGATCTTTCCAGGGTGTATGGAGAGTGGATTGTCTTAAGTGTTTGGATTTAAATACTTGTATTATTCATTTTCTCGGCTTTCTGCCACTGTGTTTGGTGGGAAATGAAAATTTTCTTAAATCCTTCTGTTTTCATTCCTACATTTTTATTGGCAAATTTTGCTCAAATTATAATCTCAAAGAGAGAGATGTTATGTCTAATTAATGGTCACAACTCACAAGTCTTACCTAATATCTTATTTTATATACAAATTACCCATATATGTATATATATATATATATATATATATATATATATATATAGAGAGAGAGAGAGAGAGAGAGAGAGAGAGAGAGAGAGAGAGAGATGTCTAAGTACACGTAAGTCTTAGGTCTCTTAACCATAGTATTAGGAGCAATGATAAAGGACAACAGTTGTTTAGTGAAATTCTTACCTTCCTCCCCCACCCAAAAAGAGGGCATCCGTGAATGAAAAAAATTTTAAAAACTAATCAAGATGTGTTTATTTCTTAAATATAATAAAAATACTCTCACATGCATTCATCTGTTAGTTTAGTTGACTTAGAATCACACCTCGGGAAGTGGAGGTTTCAGTTTCAATTTAGAGGAGTCTTGCTGATCAAAATATAGATCCGATCAATTTGAATAAAAGTTTGATTTTAACCCATTTTTATTTAAATTTTAATTTTAGTAAAAACTAAAGTTGCCCTAAAGGCGCAATGTTCATTTTAGTTAATGCACTACTTTTTTATGCTTCTTATGTATATATAGGACATTAATTTAGGTAACAAGTGAAAGTATGTGAGGGATGTTTAATGGAGGTGCATATGTTTGAAATGCTACTTGACGTCCTACCGTTCCTTGCCTTAAGTTTTTATTTTGTTAAAATGGATGGTGACATCAACCAATCATATGAGTTAGATGAAAAAGTTAAAACTACATATAATATGGGTCAGATCTCTTGATACATAGATTTTACTTTTAATTTGACATGCCGTATGCAAAATTCAACATGAAATAAGTATTTTGAGAAATTGACTGTTGGATTATATATTCTGCTTATACACATTATTTATACAAAAATCACATTGATCCAACAGCTATTTTTTAGAAAATATCACAGTTTTAAAATAAATTGTAAAAAGTTGTTTGAAACTGTTACTGTTGATTTTCTGAAAAACAAACCGTCAGATCGATATGATTTTTGGTAGATATGATGTGTATAAACAGAATACATAATCCAACAGTAAGTTTCTCAAAATACTTATCTAATACTTGATTTTGCAAACCGCCTGTGAAATTAAAAATAGAAGTATGTGTCAAGGAATATGTCCCTAACATGTGAATAAAGTAATTTTGGTTTACCCAACAGCCTTTATTGAACTGTGTGAGAGTGAAATGACTGCCTAACCCCTTCTGTCATGGTTGTTGAGTGGGTGATTAATCACCCCCACAAATTCAATGATTCAGGGATTGTCATGAATTAATTAAGAAAGAGAAAGGATGAGATGTCCCCATTTTGTGAATATATTATATTCTAATGAGTAATGATCCATAGATGTTGACTATAATTGATTGAAGATCAATTATGCTTTACCCTTTTGGAGATGTCCAAGTTGTCAACTTGTCATGACACGTCATGCCATGGAGGCCCCATCACCACCGTCAAAAACAGATCCATCACATTGCCAAAGAGATTAGATGGTCTTTGCTCCTGAACCTTTGCAACTCTCAGTGGCTTCTTTGTTGTTGCCTCATTTCGCCAATTCAGAAGAAGCCAAGATGGCCATAAATTTTTTTAAGGCCCAAGTTTTGCAGAATTGGGCCACTATTGGGCCGGATGGAATCTGGTATAAGAACAGTGGAGCCGAACCCAATTCACCTGTCCCAAATTTTGTATTTTTGTACGCATATGGTCATGCGTTTTCCGTTTTCACCTGTTTGAAAATTCATTTCAAACCACTTATTGCCATACAAAACTTTAGTATAGTTGGTTTTAAATTATTCCTTATAATTAATAAGAGAAATATACCTATATTACTCTTATTTTCAATTCTATTTCCTCTTCCCATTTCAAACAGAAGAATCAGAATTCTTTTTCTATTCCATTCAATTCTATTTTTTGAGCTGGCCAAACAGAACATAACTCAGGAAAAAAAAAAGTGGGGCTTGTATGGTATTCTTGCTCAGTACCTCTAGGAAAAGAAAGAAAGAAGAAAAATCACCAAAAAAAAAAAACCTTATCAGCAATGAGCATGTTTAATGAGAAATTCAAATTCAGTGTTCTTATTCTTCTAAGTTTATTAGTAACATTTATATAGAAGTATATATAGAGAGAGAGAGAGCCCATATTAATGTACATGAAGCCATACATGATCTCAGTTTTTAAGTAAAAAACAAGCTGAAATGATCGCTTTATGTAACTGGATGTATATATAGTCCCCTCATGCATTAAGGTGGCAAGCAACCAGCTCCAAATACATTCTTCTTCTGCACTAAACTCTCACCAAAAACCAAAGAATGGCTAAGTAGATTGGAGTTAGGAGAGGCATTGGAACTGCAAGGTTTGCATCTAAGCCGTAAAATTCGAAACATGAGACCGCCGGCAACAGCTCCAAGAGTTGGGGCACTTATGTATATCCATAAATCCTCGAACTTCCATGAAACAACTGCAGGCCCTACAGACCTTGCCGGATTCAATGATCCTCCAGAAACAGGCCTTTAATGGAAAATGGAACAAAAAAAAAGGATTGAAATTAACCAATACAGAAGCAAAGGTTCTAAGCAAATTAAAGCAGATATGTATAGATTTTGCACATTAATTACCCTGTGATTAGCACTGCAAGTCCAATGGCTATTCCGATAATCAAACCAGATAAACGGCCAACCTGTAAAAACTCCCAAAACCATGTTAAGTGTGTTATTCTTTAGATTCTGTTTTGATATTGGGAAAAGCAAAAGGGAACGAAAATCTTAAAAATGCTTTAGAGAGGAATATATTTTAGTACAACTTTCAGCATTTTCCTTTCCTTTCCTTTGCACTTCCTAAGATCCAAACAAAGTCTTAAAAGTTTTTATGAACAAGTTCAATTGGTTTCATTAGAAATCAATCGTAAAATGGCCTCTCCTGAAGCCAAGCAAGAATGACTTTGGGTTAGATGCATAATTTTTCTTTAATAAATTAGTTAATCTGATGAACTAGGCCATGGGAGAACATTAATATTGTACTGGTCATTAAGAAGTCTTTCTTCAATAAGACTTATTCCAAACATTCCCGAAATAATTTTTCTTACTGATTGAGTTTCTCTGTTCAATGATGCAGCTAGGAAGACGATCATGAAGGTTCCAATGAGCTCCACCCAGAAGGCAGCAGTCCAGCCCTGAAGCGGTCGGGTGGTCATAAGATCTGCTTTCATGCCATAGACACATTTTCCCACAAACGTCGCCAATATGGAACCCACCATTTGTGCCAATATGTAAAGTGGAACCTTATGAACAATTAACAACAACATAATTAGATTTGGTACTCAAGAGTTGAGCAAACTGTAATTAATGGCTGGAGTTGGAATTTGTGAGTACCTTAGACCATGGAAATTGATCAAAAGTTGCAAAGGCTATTGTGATAGCAGGATTAACATGTGCACCAGAGATAGGCCCAATAGAGAAAATAATGACAACTATAGTCAAACCTGCCGTGGCTGCGTACTCTAAGAGACCCACTTTTCCTCTCAGGAGCTCTGTGCTTGCTACAATCCCACATACACAGAACATCAAAATGAATGTGCCCACCAACTCTGCTAAAATCTGCACATTTCTCAAACTTAGAAGGCTGATATTTCCATGATCAAAACATTTTCTGGAAGCAACTTCAAGGACGAACGATTTCAATTTTCAACTAAAGTGTAAATTCTATGCTACTAGTAACATTTAATTAAAGCTTCTAACTTCATCACGGACTGTAAGGGATATCAAAACTTTATTTAATTTTCTAACCATGCGAGCAGGATTTAGATCCATTCCGCGAGGAAAGCAGAGAAAAGTTGAGTTCTCCAACAGAACATCTCTCTGTTTTGACAATGAATGAGAGCCCATTTCTTGATCATCTCTAGATTGTCCACTGGTTGATTCATTGTTCGAATTAACATCAGGAGATGGTGGTTCTTCAAACAATCGATTCATGATTCGAATTTTAAAAGGAAAGACTTAGTTTCGACAAAAAGTAAGTCTACAACTGGCTCTTTAATGATAACCCAGAAAGCTAAAGAGAGGTGCAAAGAACATGTAGAATAGAAAAGTAAAGACTTGTTTCTAGCATGCCATGAGAGAGTCAATGAGCCAAAGTGGGGAGGTTAATTTAGATATTTGGTAGAGTTGTTTGTTATTCACACGGTTTTGCCTCTTTAAGGAATTAAATTTTGGGAGGCAATTGAGGTGGGAAGGGCATCAACACAATTCTTGTGTTGTTTCTAGCTTGAAAGGAGGAAAGAGCAACTCATGCTTCTCGCATTGTTCCATTGAAGAAGTTAACTAATTTTTTTCCCCCAATAATCTTGGGTTTGGTTAACCTTCCTTTCTATTTGTTTATCCTTTTCCTTTTAGCATTTTGATGGTCAGTGTATTGTGTTCTTCCCTCCATGACTTTTCTTCTCTCTTTTTTTTTTTCTCTCTTTCTCCAAACAGGGCAATGTGATCGCATTTTTGTATTGCTACTCACAGCCATTTACATCCGGGGACGAAGCTATATGATGTTGAGGGGTGTCCGTGGACCCCCTGAACTTTTTTTTTTTTTTTTTAAATCTTACAAATTTTTGAAAATTTTATTTTGGCCCCACCTCAATTTTTTTTTTTTAACCTCATTATGCCATTCACAAGGTGGGACTACAATTTCTTCACTTGCTATAAGCTTTAGCTCCATACATATTAGTATATTACTCTCCGTACCTTTTATAATTATCTTCTTACCATCACACACACACACACACACATATAAATATAAAAGTTACAAATTTCCAAATTTGAAAAGAAAAGTCAAAATACTCAAAACCCATTTCAGATTTTCAGATTCCCCAGCTCCCTTCCGTCTCTCTTCATTCTCTCTGATTCTTCTTTCCCACTCTCACGCCCCATCTCTCAAGTCTCAATCCTCTCATCTTTCTCTTCATTCCCAGACTCTCAATTTCTCATTCCTGCTTCTCTATCAATCTCTCACTCTCTCATCTCTCAACCACGAGTATTCATCACTGCCATAAGGTTACCTCAGGCTCTTGGTCTCTCTATCTTTCTTACACAGTAGCATTGATGAGGAAATGCAACGTTGGTGATGAAAACGGTGGTATATTTTCTATTTTTTCCATTTGGTTAAATACTAGCTGTTTGGTTGAATGATTAATCGTTCTTGTTTGGTTACTGCTGATTTGAGTTTGTTTGGCTGCCGAAAAAATAAATTTAATTTGAAAGCTATTTGTAGTTTGGTTTTTCATTTGCATTTATTTGATTGTCTAGAAAATTATATTTGGTTGCTATTTGACGTTTAGTTGTTGATTTGCATTTGTTTGGTTACCGAGAAAGTTCTATTTGGAAGCTTGAAATTATGCCAAAAAATGTGAAAATTTTCCAGCCCGCTGAACCAAAGTTGGCCCCCCTCAACAAATTCCTAGCTTCGTCCCTGTTTACATCATCTCTTCAGTTCAACAAATCAAACATGTGAAATAGATAAAATTAAAGAAAGAGATAAAAAACTCTTATCTATATAATTTTATACATGAGAAGCGATGTGTGGTTTAACCTTATGTGAGGTTCTTGTCTCATACTAACTCTTAATAAACTCCACCATCCCTCCAAAAGTTGTGCATTTTGAGAGCTGAAGTGTGGGTTAAGCATATATTTGAGGTTTGTGTGTGTTAATGATATGGTTCCTCTTTCAAAACAAAGATTACAAAAAAGTTAAGAAGCTTGAGAAACTTAAAATTCAAAATGGATTGGAAAAAATAAGATTATTGAGATTAAGAAATTGAATGAGACTTGCAGGCGAAGTATAATTTAAAATCCATTCATGGGTCCTATCAAGAACATATATATCCAACCTAACAGTATTGATTTTAATCATATTTTACTGAGAAATTGAAGTTGGTACACCCCAGCTTCTTCAAAGAGAAGTGTAGAAGTAAATGCTAGTTTTGAAGCAGCTAGATAAAACTCGAGAAGATTGTCCTCCAATTGATGGGCTCCTATAACAATTGGTGTTCTAAGATTCAAACCTCCATCAACAAACCCTAAACACATCATATCACAGTCAAGGTTTTAAGTATCGGGTAACGGACCCATAACGGTAACGGTAAAAGTGTAACAGGTATCGAGTATCGGGCGACTGGAACTTGAATGTTCTAGTGTATTTATCTTCCTACTATACCTTTTGATTTTATTTAAACTAATTTTTATTAAAATTTAAAATTGATATTGATTTTCATTTCATACAAACTGAAAAATAAGTTATATATGTTGCCATTTTAGTTGCATTTTATTTGAAACATTTAAAACTTATTTTTTAATTTTATTATAATTTTAACAAAAATTTAAATATTTTCTAATATTTTACTAAAATTCTTAAATGTTTTCAGATATTTTACTAAAATTTTTAAATGTTTTATGAAATTTTATTAAAATTTTTAATTATTTTATAAAATGCTTTTCCTTTTTTTATGTTTTTAATTTTTACTGATTTAAATATTTACATAAAAAAATATTTATAACTACCTTTACCTTTTTTTTAAAAAAAATTTTTATTATATTTTTAAAACATTTTTTATATTTTCAGATTTTTTACTAAAAATTTTAAATTTTTTAAATTATTTTATGAAATGTTTTAATTGTTTTTATGTTTTTATTTTTTACGTTTTTTTCTGATTTATATAAAAATTACTATTACTATAAACTTATAAAGTAATATAAATTAATAGATTGTTTTATAAATTATTAAAAAATAATTGATATTTTGTCGTAAAAATATAGTGAAAAAAGCCTTTATATATATATATATATATATATATATATATATATATATATATATATTAAGTCCTCAATTTGAGTTTATGTTGACCAAGCTAATATAAAAATACCCAGTTATATACTTATATATCCTTCAGACTCTGGACTCCACATGCGTGGGTTATATATACGTATGTATATACGATTATAAATATACATTCGTGTTTGGATGGCGACAGGAGGCTCACCGACAACCACCACCGATGGGTTACCCAATGGCTATAGGAGGCTCGGCGAAGCCCGATCTGGTCAGCGGCAGTGTCGACGACGGTGAGCTCCTGCCGACGACGTCGACGCAGGTTCTCTCCAGTCGCCTTCTCTTCTTTTGATTTCTTCTTCTCTCTTCTAATTTCTTATTCTAATCTTCTCAATTTACCCTTTTTTTTTTTAAGAAAACCAAATAATTATCCTGATTCTCATGAATCTCTGGTGCAATCAGACTTTGGGGGATTTTGTTGACGCGGTGTAAAGGAACGGGTATCGGGCCGTTACTCACCGTTACGTGTGGGATCGGCACGATACTATGTGAATCCCTGCTCACATAGTGTATAGGCATGTATCACATACAGGTGCATGGGAATTCCGATACATATCGGGCGATACGTATGGGATCGGCCGTGAATTATTCACGGCTCGTGATCACCGTTGAATTATCTCCATAGAGTTCCCAGTAAACATTTTTGCTCTGGAACACGAATGCTATATCTGGAACAACCAGCACAAGTAGGGAGACACCCATGTTCTCTGTGCTAAAGCAAGCTGTAAAATGTGCCACAGATGCCACTCAACCAACATTCATGGCTGCAAGCTCCTTATCAAAAACCTCAGTTAAAACCTTACAGATCAAACTCTGAACCACAGTGTAGGAGTTTATAGTACTGATTTTCGTTCTGCCGACACCCCTTCTGTTGAAAGAATGCAAGGAAGAGTTTATTGGTAAGGGTTTTCTGTTGATCATAATAGATTTAATGCTAATAAAGTACTCTGCAGAGTGCTCTCTTTGTACATAAATTCCTACTGTACTTACAACATTAGTGCTTATCGCGTGTAAAAATACAGTTCGATACATCAATGGGCTTAATTCGTTTTGTTGTAAAATGGATAGAATACATAAGGAGCATCTCCAAAAATGATAACACTATTGGATTTTGAAGAGGATGACAAGCTCAGACATGATTCAGCCGACCTCGTGTATTGATGCTTCTGATCTGGATACGAGAAACCGATCTCAAACTTTTGGTGCTTTCAATCTAGACAAGAATAACCGACACGCCTCACAAGAATGCTAAATATTGAGGGTCTTTCACCCAAAGGCTCCCGACTCTTCTTACTCAAACCATGACTTGAAAATGGCACACAAGTCACAACAACCACAAATATTACATCGTTTTCATTTGGACAATTTCACAAACATGTAGGAATACATTCTCAACACAACATTCCAATAACTTTGACCTTCATTGAGTGTTTCCATTTTTGACAAAAATTGGGATATCTCATTTTCAATGATTTCGATAAACATACTTTTCCATAAAATTCCACCCATATGTCCAAGATTATACTTCAAGAATTTCCCAACAAACACAAACCTCCACATGTAATATCCACCAACCCCCAAAAAGTATGATTCATGACAATGTATAAAAGGTTGTGGATTAAAATTAAGCCCAATTACAAGAGACTAATCAAGCCCAAACTAATTACAACAAGACGTAAAGCTCCATACATCTCAATGGTCCACACACACACATATATGACCCAAGGCCCATCAAAATAATAACTTCAATCCATTAACTAATCATATGTAATCCTTTCATTAATATAATTAAATTAACAAGTAGGGTCTCAAAGATACAAATAATTTTAGAATTTAATGTATATGTTCTATTGAAATTGGGTTCTCACTGTGACAACAACAATAATAAGACCATCTCCAATCATAAACTCAAACTCAAACTTAAATTGAGTTAGGATTTGAGTAAAAAACTCCTTTTAAATGAGAGCTCTCCAATCACTTACTCAAATTTTTGTAATAATTATATTTTACTCCCCGCAATTTTACTTTATTACGTTTTCCCCCCAAAATTCCTTATCAATACACGAGCATCTTCGCAGACCTAGGAACCCATTTCAGCAAAACCTCTTCGCAGATCTGCGGGGGGAGGGAGACAGAGGGAGAGAGAGAGAGAGGGAGAGAGGGGGCTTCACGGGGAAGAAGGAAGGTTCGCCGGGGAGAGAGAGAGAGAGATGTCTGCCCAACCTCAACGGTCTTCTCTGTAGCTTCTACAGGAGGGAGAGAGAGGGGGAGAGAGGGGGTTCACTGGAAGGACTGGTTCGCGGGAAGAAAGCCAAGGGATGAAGACGGCAGGGAAGAAGGAGACCTTCCAACGGTCATATTTCTTTGACTCAAAAATTTGTGTTAGAACTCAATTTGAGTTTGAGTTTGAGTTTGAGTCAGGGTTGGAAAAGGTTTTTTGGCCATTTTTACTCAAATTTGAATTTGAGTTTGAGTTTGAGTCAGGTTGGAGATGCTCTAATTAAAACAAAAACCTATAAGAAAAAAAGAAAAAAACACAAAATCTAGCAATTGGTTTCCCTTTCAACATGTTTGATGCTACGGATATACTTACAATTACAAATGATAATAGCAAGCAAAGCGATGGCATAAAGCGTCCAAGTAGCGCACATAAGGCTTGTGGGTAATGGAAGTGTGATGGCCAAAAAGAAAGCTGTTGCAGCAAAGAAGACTCCAGTCTGATCGAGAACACGGGCAGCTGCTGCAAACTTTAGAACGGATAAATATTGCAACAAATTGGGAGGTGAAGGCTAAAGATATTACAAGAGAGAGCACGTAGAAGGTTGGAGGCAGTTGGAGGTGAGTCTGGACAGACATTATAGCCATTCCAATGGCTGCTGCGAAGCAAAATGCAAATATTATATTTGCCCATTCCAGATTTTGGTCACCGGCGACAGAGGGACGACTAGGCGGTTGAGGGTTGCTCCCAGTAGCTGGTGTTTCGATGTTCTGAGTAGAAGGCAGAGAAGGCGGCGGTATATTATCAATGCAAATTTGCAATGATGAGTGTGGGTTCGACATTTTGTTGGTCGACGTCGTTGCGCCGGTGACCGGAAATGGTGGGAAAAATAACGATTGATTTTCACATGTGGTGTGCAGTTTTGGACACTCATCTATCTCTCCTTCAATCTTCATTTTTCAATTAGAAAAGAACTTCTAAGGGTATATATATATATATATATATATAGAAAGAGAGAGAGGGAGTGAGAGAGAGCAGGAAGAATGAAAGCAGAGGCAAGTGTTTTTGAGAAATCCTCCAATATTGCCAATTTTTATAATTGGCAAATGGAGGCGTTAGGAATGTATAGCTTAACAGCCTCAATTTATTTTTATTAAAGTGATAGGCATAGTTGTGGAATTTATTTGGACATTCTTGATTCCATAGTTGTGGCATGAAAAGTCAACATGCCAATTTACTTTTTCATTCTTGATCCATAGTTTTGGCTTCTTGATCCATAGTTGTGGCATGAAAATTCAACATGCCCTACTTTTTCATTCTTGATCCATAGTTGTGGCTTCTTGATTCCATAGTTGTGGCATGAAAAGTCAACATGCCAATTTACTTTTTCATTCTTGATCCGTAGTTGTGGCTTCTTGATTCCATAGTTGTGGCATGAAAATTCAACATGCCCTACTTTTTCATTCTTGATCCGCAGTTGTGATCCATAGTTGTGGCATGAAAAGTCAATTTACTTTTTCTAGCTTTGTTTGTAAATGAAAATGTTTTCTATCTGGTTTGTAAATGAAAAGTTTTCTAGCTACGTCGCATCCTACGTAGCATGAAAAAGTTTTCTAGCTACATGGCATCCTACGTGGAATGAAAAA
The DNA here is from genome assembly GCA_017140935.1 of Hamamelis virginiana. NCBI lineage: Eukaryota > Viridiplantae > Streptophyta > Magnoliopsida > Saxifragales > Hamamelidaceae > Hamamelis > Hamamelis virginiana. Next base: position 3,386,637 of record JAESVK010001304.1, read on the forward strand.
GTTTTCTAACTACGTGGCATCCTACGTGGCATGATAGTCGAGCTTCATAGTTGTGGTTCCTTTTTACAATTTCACCCATAATTCCTAAACATAAGCCTTCTGGTTGAAAAATTTTTAATGAACCTTTTCTGTTACTATTTATTTTTCAAATGAGCCGTGCCTTTTTTTTTTTTTTTTTTTTTTTTTTTTTTTTTAAATTAGAGGAATTTGGCTAAAGGTCATCATTTAGAAGATTTTAATGCCAAAAGTCATCTCAAAAGAGTTTTCTTTCCAAAAGTCCTTTCGGTATGAATTGGATAAAAATACCTCTCCTTCCTAATTACCTTCAATGCCTCCTACGTTCCTAAATCCCAGTTCACTACGTCACACCCTGTAGTGACGAGCGTTAGTTTCCTACGCCGGAAATGCAGGTCACTACGCCAACGCAGGTCGCTACGTCGGAAAATGCAGGTCACTACGCCGGAAACGCAGGTCACTACGCAAAAAAAAAAAAAACAAAAAAAAATATCTTTCTTTTTCTTATATTTTCCAATCAACCAAACAAAAAATTAATTAAAAAAAAACTTTTTCTTATACTTTTGGCTTAACTCGTTTATGATAAGGACGAGACTCACAATTAGATCTCTGCCCACAACCCACTTCTGTCTTCTCTCTACTTCTGTTTCCTGTGATGTCTCAAACTCTTTGATCTGATTAGTGTGTTTATATATAATGTGGGGTTTATTATAATGACGATGGAGAAAATGAGGACAGAGACGGATGAAGGTGATGAGGTCTCAGCAGCACCAAAGCGTCTCGTCTTTGCTTACTACATTACTGGTCATGGACAGAGATCCATAGTTGATAAGCGAGAGATCGTCGAAGAATCGCCATTGCATTACAGGGTGAGAGAACTGGAGAAGATCTAGATCCAGAAATGCGTGTTCTCTCTCTCTTTCTCTCTTTCTCACTCTCTATCTATATATGTATATGTATGTATTTCTCTGGTTTTGGGGAGTTTTCTTTAATAGCACGGGAAGAACGAGAAAGCACCTGCCATGGATTTGAGCTAAGCTTATGATCTCGAGTTGATGCAGCTACAGATCGACAATCGAGATAGCGAATCAATGCAACGAAGTACCTTGGGAGCATCAGAATCTTGCTAATCCATAACCTGCAGACTGAGGTAGCGAAATTGCGAGAGGAGCGAGACGTCTGGGCCACCGATGAAGATCAATCTCACCGTTGTTCTCCATCAGACGTCAGCCATCAGCGGGGTTCTCCTCTGTCTCATATCAGAGGGGTGTGTGAGGGGTCTCTTCAAGTGCTTGATTCACACAATGGCGCGTGAAATACTTGAGTTTCGTGGGCAATAATGTTATAAAATAAATGAAATTTTAAAGATTAGGACCTTAGACAGTAAAATCTTTCAAATTGGGTCTTTTCAAAGGGAAAAATGTTTAGGTGAACTTTAGCCAATAAATACTTTTAAAATAGGACTTTAGGCCAATTATCTCTTTAAATTAACATGGATGATGTGTACTTCATGTCTTCAACTTCATCTTTGTATCCTAGCTTCCTAACTTATGGTTGGTCTGTATTATTATTATTTAAAATTATAGTTGAAGAATAATCTCTTCCTCCATATTTTTTTAGAAATATGAATTTCTTATTCCATATTATTATTACCTTAAAATTATGCACTCCCTGACCTGTGCTGCCTCCTTCACTTTTCCTTCAAACTTATATTATTACAATTGACACGAATAACCTTCATAAGAGACAACTTTCCGTTTTATATTACTCATAATACCAAAATAAACTTTATATAACCAAAAACCCCAGTTCGCAAGCTCTATTTTTTTTTTTTTTTTAACTATTCAACCAATTCATTTGTACTATTTGAATTTTTACTTTTATTTTTTATGGATAAAATAATGTGAATTTCAATTTAAAGACCTATACAAGAGACACAAATTTCTTTTATTACTTGTTTTATCACTATTTTTTACTCCTATTTCTCATAACACCATTATGGGTCAAATCTTTTTAGAAACTGGCTATTAGATTAGGTACCTTTCTTATTTATGTCATGCACGTCAAAAATTTGATCCAATAATTGATTTCTAAAAAAATTAATTGAAAAAAACTATTATACTTTTTATTATTTAGAACATCACACTTTTTAATAGGAAGACTGCATAAGCCTATAGCAGGAGTGTTATCCAAGAACATGTATAATTAGAATTTTGATTATTTATCCTTGTGCAAGTATACTAATATCCGAGGGCAATTTTGATATCTTACTATTATATAAAGAGCAGTATGCTGATATGGTGGCCTCAGAATTCTTTTCCTCCTTCATTCTCTTCTCTTCCTAATTCTCTATCTTCTTTCATTTTTATTGATTTTGGTCTCATTTTAAAATGATATGGCATTATATTATTTGTCCAATTAATTAATGAAATATAAACTTTCAATATTCTTTATTGAGGCGTGTCACTTTAAAGTTTTCTTTCTCTTTACATAATTAATTTTTGAGTAGTGTTATATTACCACATTTTTTCCAATCACCTGATCACATGGACCATTGGTCTTTATGATATTGAAAAATATGAAAATATTACATTTATTGATGTGAACCACACATCAGATGCTAACTAAGGTGGGTGAAGTAATATTTTCCTTAATTTTTTTCCTCTTTATTTATTGTGGATCTCATGTATTTTTCTCCTTCAGTTTTCCGAATTATATTTTATTTTTATTTAAAAAATTGGTTCTACTTTTTATTTATTTTTTATTTTTTGTGGTATTTTAAATTTTTTAGTTTTTGAATAATACATCCAAATTAATTTTGTCCAATCTGTCTAATAGTTTTAATCATTCTTATTTATTAAAGACTTTATTCTAACCCTATAAATATAATTAAGATCAAACAATCAAAATTCTTTAATCAAAATAATTATTTTACACAATTATAATTTATTAGATAAAACCTAACTTATTGTTAAGCCCGCGTGGGTTTGCCCTCATTATGAATATGGAATGAAGAGCTTTCAAAGGAAGCCTATTTTTGTTATTACAACCATATAACTTAAAAGGAGTAGTGCAAATAGTACTACCCACTATTTATTGTAAA
>JAESVK010001305.1:0-54257 GCA_017140935.1 Hamamelis virginiana
ATTGAATGCTCTTGGTGAGCAATGGTTGAATGTTCTTGGTGAACATTGGTGAGAATCTTCCACCCGTGAAAGAATGCTGTGTAAAGGTTTCTCACCTTGAAGGAGTGATCCTTAGTGGATTGAGGAATCCTTGAGCTTGGTGCTTAAGGCGTGGATGTAGGCGGAGTCTGAACCACGTTAAATCTCTGTGTTTGATTTTTTTATCTCTCTCTCATTTCCAATTAATTGTTTATATATTTGTGCTTCTGCTGAAATTAATTAGACTTTTATTTGGTAATATTTGCTTAAAATTTGCCAAAATCCTATTCAGCCCCCTCTAGGATTATATAACTTGGGACAACACATGTAAGTTGTATACGTTCAAAAGTTCATCTGAATACATGTATATATGTTAGTTGGAAGAATGGCTACCATAACATTAAAAAATAAAAAATAAAAAAGGCATAACAATAATACCATTATTTCCGTCCTTGGCTGTTGCGGACAACACTACGTCTTTGTATTTTCCTTTTAAAAACGTATCGTCGATGAACAACTGTAGACATCCATTTTTTACCATGAGTATGGTCATGAATGGTTGCCTGTGTTTAAAGGTGAAATAGGGTGTCAAAACCCTAAGTTTCCAGTTTTACCCTTTGTGAGTAATTAGGTAGAGGTCATTATCACATGTATGTTTTTAGGTCATATTGAGTCGGTTCTTTTTGCAATAGGTCTTTAGAGAGTCTAGGAACATCCCTGAAAAATTCCACGGCATTCTGAGTCAGGCTTGATAGAAAATAAGGCCTTTTGTGACTGAAGGGCAGTACTGTCCTTTGAATCACAAAAGCCCTGAATAACTGTCGATCTTGTCTCAAATGGTCTCGAGGCTTTAGCATAGATATTTAAAGTGTATTTGGTAGCTAAGTTGATCAGTGGCAAGGTATGTAGAGCCTTTTGGCTCATGATTGGCTCTTAAGGCTCAAAAGGCCCTTTCAAGCCCAGATTAGGGTTTCGACCGGAAGCGACCGGGATTCGATATTTTTATCAAACCAAAGCCTTCAAAGGCTTCAAAACACTTTCCTAATACATTTTAAAACTTGTTTTGAGAAGAAGAAATGATTTCGAAAGCAATCGGTTAGCAAATTTCAAAACCTTAATTTGGACCCGGCCGGCCCTAAACAGTTAATCGGTCGACTTTTCCCTAAACCTTTGACCTTGGTCAATGTATTTTTACTTAAAACACTTCTTAAAACATGGATAATCGAATCACGATCGTTTCGGCACTTGAATCGTCAAATTTGGACTTAAAACGGGCCCGAAAAAGGCCGAAACCGGATCAAAACGGGCTGAGATAGGCCTACATATGGCAAAATTAGCATGGAGGATCGGCGACCATCCACCAAGGGACGGCCAACCGTCCATAAAGGACGTCCAACGGTCCCAAGGAGGACGGCCATCGATTATATTAGCCAATAATTGCACAGTTTGAGTGGTTTTTCTGCCCCAGACTCTTCCAAGCCCTGCCATGTGTCTAGTTCGGCCATGGGGACTTTTGGATGATTATGAACACCTTGGAAGGCTGGTTTTGAGCCCTTGGATCACTTATAAGAGATTCAAACTCAGCCATTGATCAAACTCAGGCCTCCCTATAAATAGAGGGCCCTGAAATCAGTTTCAACACACAGAAATAAGCTTTAGAGAGCTACCTTGGAGAGTAGAGGTTTGAGCAATTGCACAAGCTTCCCCCATAGCACTCTAGCTTAAGTTTTAAAGTCCTTGAGGTCCTTGGAGTCCTTGGAGCTTGAGGAGAAGGCTTGGAGCAAGGAGGCAAAGAAAAAGGTTAGTAGTTTTCTTTTCTGTTCTTCTTCTTCTTTAATCATGCTAGGTTAGGTTTTTATTTTCTTAGTATGCATAGGGGCTAGTTCATTGTTAGTATGCATGCATAAGATATAGTTCATTATTAATATGCATAGTATAGGTTCTATATTAGTATGCATGATAGGCTAGTTTATTTTTTTAATGTGTATGCATATTTCTCTTCTTCTATCCTTCTTTAGTTATACCATGTTAGGATTAGTCACTTAGGATTAGGTTCATGCATGTTTAAGTCTTTTAAGTTAGTAATCAAGTTAGGTTAGTTTATGCAAAATAAATCACATGCTAGCATTTTTAGAATGGATTTATGTTGTTCATATTAGGTTATTAGTCTATTCAACTTATTCTCATCATAGTTCATTTTTTTTATCACTTGGAATGTTTGATTGATATATAAAATATGTTTGAGGGAGCATGCAAAGGTGAGTCCCTTCCCTTGTGATTAAATGTTATGTTTTGATGATAGTTTAGTATGCATATTAGGTTGCATTTAGTACACTTTTTTATCATTTTTTTATTCATTGTTTTAGGGTTTTAAATATACTTTTTGATTACTTTCAAATCTATCCATGGATTTAAAGTGACCTAAAAGTGCATTAAAACTCATTTTTTTTAGGCTCAAATCAACTTAGAAACATGCCTAGGTTCCCATAGCTAACTTAGATTGCATTTAGGCCATTTTCATGCATTATTTACATTCTTTTGTGCATTTTTTACCTATTTTCCAAAAATTCCAGCATGCATTATTTTGATATTTATGAATGCTTAGATGAACTTAGGGTATAGTTAGGGACTCTTAGGTTAGGGAAGCCACTTGGCTTCACCTAGGACTCTCATTTGTTGTAAAAACTACATCTAAAGAGGAATTTCAACTTGTTTAGGAGTCTATTTTTGAGAGTTTTCAAATGAAAATTAAAGAAGTTGTTTTGGGATGAAACTCCCATTTTGAAAGATGAAGTATTTTAAACAAACACTAACTCTCGAAGATAGAGTCTTAGATAAGGTAGAACGCCTTCAAAGATATAGTTAATTATAATAGGAGAGTCCTAGGGTAATCGAACTACGTGGACTTTGATCTTTGTCAAGCAATTGATAAGGTACGTAGGCAGTCAATAGGATGCAAGTCCAATCTTAGGTTGACTCTAGTTTCCTAAGATCTTTAGGATTGTGTATACTTTTATACTATATATTATTATTATTATATATTATTATTCATATTTTGTGATTGATTAGATATGCTAGGATTGTTTTGAAAAGATTTTGATAAAGCCCAAATCTAATTAGGAAACCTTTAATTAGGGCGAGGTGGGTGCCTACAAGGAGTTCCTTGGAACCTTCCCACTTCGTAACCTAGCCCCCGAATCCAACTTTGATTCAAAAGACCATACTTTTCCAAAATATGGGGTCAATGTTTTATTGAAAATAAAACTCTTTTTGTGGTTTCCTTGTTCCCTAAAAATAAGGTGGCGACTCCCAGTTTTTTATAAACTTTCATCCCTTTTTCAAAAACCCAATCTTGAGTGGATAATAGAGAAGGATAAATGTGGATAATAGAGAAGGATAATAGAGAAGGATAAATCGAGACGGATAAACATCATCCACAATCCACTCAAGATAGACACCCCCCCCCCCCACAAAGTGAACGAGAGGCCTCCCGATCCAGGTTGGCTGGTTCACAACAACAAAGGCCTATAATTGTTAAATCCATAAATACAAGCAAAAAAAATAAAAATCAGTCTCTTAAATCGTGTTTCATCTTCTTTAAAATCAAGTTTAAAGAAACTTCCCTAATTCTTACGAGTTGCTTCATCAATCTACCACCGTAAGTCGTTAAATGAGGTTGACCCATCCCCAAATTGAGCACCTTGCCTTCGCAAGACCTAACTAAGTAACACGATATGTAGCCTCAACACCATAGTTCGATCTCATGTATTTCATGACTGCAATTGAACTAATGTATGGGCTGACTCTAACTTGATCGATAATGCATTCACGCACAAGGTCAGCTGAAACCCTCTTATTCTTGTTAGTAAGTATGTATGTTCCACATGAGTGAACATTGTTCATTATTTTGATTTGAATCATTTTATCCTCCATTTCACCGAAGCAATGTATACGCCACATGCAGTTGTGGACACCCCATTTTTACCATTTATTTCTACCATATGTCCATGCAAATGATCAACTAGAATAGCTGATCATTGGGTGAGGAATTGGCCTTGTAAAGACCAAATTGACCAAATTGCCCTTTGCTGAGGAAAAGGACATTTCATTATTTCATGCGTACATTCGGATTGGAATCAACCCATTTGTATTGCATTTGACTTTTAAGGTGTTTTAGAACATCCCTGTAAATTTTCATGGCATTCTGATGAGAGCTCGATAGGTAATTAGGGTTTTTGCGACTTGAAGGGCATTTTCGTCCTTTTTCTCGTATAATTTCCGAATGACCTCCGAATTCGAAACGGATTGTTTCATGAGGTTTATGTGGATGTGGGGAGTGTATTTGGTGTGTCAATTGAACCTTTGAATGGTTGGGGTGGATTCTCCCAAAATCGATCACACGGGTAAGGATGAGCCGAATTAGGGTTTTGATCAAATTGACCGTGAATTGGTCGTTTTCACCAAAACAAAAGATTTTCAAAACATGTTGTTAAGTACCAATTTCATGTTGAAACCATGTTTTTAGAAGTGGTGCAAGCCTAATTGATCAATTTTACAAAATAGAGAATGGTCATTTGACCAATTTTGGCACAACCGGGTCAATTGGCTAGCTTTTTGCTAAAACCCTTGACCATGGTCAATTGATTTTAACCCAAAAACATTCTAAAAATGTGGAGAATCAAAACACGGTCGTTTTGAGCCCTGAACCATCGAATTTGGATCAGATTTGACCAAAATATGGCCAAATTATGCAAACCCTAAAATTTGGGAACGAAATTGGGAAGGTCAGCATGGTGACCGTCCTAGCTAGGACGGCCAACCGTCCAGCTAGGACGGCCAACCGTCCATGCCTAGGACGGCCATCAGCTGGCTCGAGCCAATTTTGCCATTTTTGAAACCTTGACTTATTTTGGCCGATTTGATTTGATTTTTTGGCATAAATTCGAAGGGTTTCAGCTTTCAAACCCTAGAGAGATTCATTCTAAGCCCTAGGATCGTTTTTTAAAGAGATTAATCCTAGCCATTCAATGTTTTAAACCCTAACCCTATATATGTTGCATTATGAGAGGCTGAAGAGGGGGAGGAAGAATTTTAGGGTTTTTGAGAGAGGAGGCTACAGCTTTTTGGAGGCTCTTCACTCTTACACCATTGAAGGAGTAAGAAAAAAAGGCTAAGGGCTTGGAGGAGGCTAGCTAAGAAGGAGATCGAAGGGTAAACCCTTAACCTTGACCCTCATTTCTTCATGATTTCTTGTGTAAGTTGATGAGGCTATGTTGTAAGTCCTCTTGATTTTCATATGATATGAATTCTCTCTTCTCTTTTCTTTCTACTATGAGTATGTTTAATATGATAGGATTTAGTTTTATTCATTATTTCATGTCATATGCATGTTAGGGTTAGGTATATTATTGTTTTATGTGATTAAATGTGATTAGGGTTAACTTAGTTAGGGTTTTATGTAAGTATGCATGCTAGGATTAGTTTTTTTTTTTTTTATTTCGTATGAGTATGCATGATTAGGTTTAACTTTGTTGTTATATTATGTGAGTATGCATGTTAGGGTTAGTTTCTTGTGATTTCATGTGTGTATGCATGTTAGGGTTAGTTTCTTGTGATTTTATGTGTATATGCATGTTAGGGTTAGTTTCTTGTGATTTTATGTGTGTATGCATGTTAGGGTTAGGTTTCTTATCATTTTATGTTTAGCAATCATGATTAGGGTCATTTTTTATTATGATTTTATGTGGTTAAATAGGTTTAGGATTAGCTTTGTTATTATTTTATGTTAGTATGTATGTTAGGGTTAGTTTCTTGTGATTTTATGTGTGTATGCATGTTAGGGTTAGTTTTTTGTTATGATTTATGTTTAGAATGAGTCCGTTGTTATTATTTCATGTATGCGAGCATGTTTAGAATAAAGGTTAATATATTCATGTTATTATTCGAATCCCATGATAATTGATTGGTGATTTTAATGGTAATATGAGTACGTTAATGTGTATTTTGACATGTAAAGAGTCTTGAGTCTTTTTGTTTGTGCTTTTTATGATTATTTGAACACTTGAGATGGATTTGATGAATTGAATATATAAATTGTGTACGAGGGAGCGTGCGAAGGTAAGATCCTCCCCTTGTGTTTAAAATAGTTGTTTAAAGCATATTTGTTGCTAGTTTTTCTTATACATTTTGCATGGTAATTTAGTATAGCATATTAGATTGTATGCTAGGGTGTTTATTTGATGTTTTTATGGATTAAAAATGGTTTTTTAAGTTACTTTGATTATGTATTCAAATCTGTCCAGATTTGAATACATGGTTTAAAGTGGTTTAATTAACATTTTTAAGCCATATTTTGCATGATTTTATTAGTAGTTTCATAGTATATTCATGTAGAAAGCATGCTAGGACATTTTCACATTTTTATTATTTGTTTTCATGATTTTTAGAGTGGTTTAAAGTTCGTATCCAAATCTGTCCGGGTTTGTTTATGCCTTTAAATTATTCTAAAAATTATTTTAGGGCCAAATCCAACTTAGGAATATGCTTAGGATCACATAGTTTGATTAGTATGCATTTAGGAACATTTTCATGCATGATTAGAATTGATTTTGTGAATGTTTGATTAATTTAGTTAAATTACAGCATGCATTTGCATTAGTATGTTAGGGTTTTAGATTAACTTTAGGGCTAGTTAGAGACCCTAGGCTAGGAAGGTCACTTGACCTTCCCTAGGAATTTCCTTTGTTGTAAAGATTGCTATCAGATTTGAGTGTTTTATTTGATTCGAGATGTCAACCTTCGAGATATTTTATAAAAAGATTTTTGATGCAATATTTATGAAATAAATATAATTTTATGAGATATTTGATTATTAATTGATTTTCAAAAGATTTGAAATGTTTAAAAGATTTTTATTTTTGGAATGAAATTCCTCTCAATATGATTTGTTTTCATGAAATATCTTTGAAAAAGATTTTCAATTGGAATTTAATTCTAAAGATAAGAATTATTTTGGAATATTTGGATTTTATGAATATCTTTTAATTTGAAATGATTTCAAATAAATGATTTTGAAAGAATAAAAAAAAACTCTCGAAGTTAGAGTCTTGAATTAGGTTGAAATACCTTTGATGATGTGATCGATTACAATAGGAGAGTCCTAGGGTAGTCGAACTACGTGGACTTTGATACTTGCTAGGTGATACTAGTAAGTTACGTAGGCGCTAATAGGGCTCAAGTCCGCCCTAGGATGCCCGTAGGGTGTCCTAGGTTCTTAGGGTTTGTTTGTATACATTTTTATTTATTTATTAATATAACTAATATAGATTACTGCATTTATATCATTATTTTGTTGGTTGATTAGATTATTTAGGATTGTTTGCATTGAGAAATTTAAATAGCCCAAATAAATTAGAAGTCCTTTAATTAGGGCGAGGTGGGTGCCTACAAGTGAAAGCTTGGAACCTTCCCACGTCGTAACCTAGCCCCCGGATCCAACTCTGGTTTGTAGACAGTCTTTTCATTGAAAATGGAGTTTGTTTTGTTTTATTGAAAATAAAATGTTTTTATGGTTTCCTTATTCCTTAAAAATAAGGTGGCGACTCCTTTGTTTGTTTTCTAAACCCCCCTAATCACATCGCCTGGTGATGATGTGGACTCACACCATCAAAGCCCCGTCCACGAGGCTGGTCCACAGCAGTTTCTCTCCTCACGCATTGCACATTCAATAGTGGCCCTCTTACTCTCATTCTTGATGATTGGCATCATAAATCACATTTTAATCATTGCTTTTAACCCCATTTTGTCGCATATTCTAATTCAAACATTATAATTTTGATGCATTTAACTTAATGTTTCCTTTTTAATGTTTTATAGGTTTTCGTTGACAAAGAACAGTTTGGATGCATTCTTTTGGGTGATTATTTCACGTTGCAAAGTGTTGGAGCATGTTTGGTTTGAGTTTGATGAAGTTTGGAAGAAATTCTGAAGCTTTGGGAAAAAGTTGTTTCCCACTACCGGTAGTAGGCTTACTACCGGTAATAGGAATTATCAGGAAATTCTGGCAAGAAGACAGCAAGCTCTTCAACCGGTAGTAGGCGTACTACCGGTAGTAGGACCCCCGCGCAGCAGATTTTTTCTGTTCACTTTTTGGTGAACTTTTTGAGGGCAAACTTGTAATTCTCCTAAAAACTTAAGTTGCCCTAAAGCAAGGGATGGTTTTTTACTTCTCAACAGCCGTGGAAAATAGGGATAGCTTATTCTTAACTTAGTCTTCTCTTAGGTTTTTCTCTTGGGTTTTCTACATACTTTTCCTTAGGGTTTTTAGTTTTTCTCATAGATTTCTCTCTAAATTAGCTAATACTTAGTTTAATCAGTTAGTTAATGTAAGATTTAGTTGGTTCTTACTTTCTTTCATTTGTAATCAATAGTTTAAGTTGTCTCATCTTACTTTTGGCTTGAAAACTTTGTATTTTCATCTCTTTAGTAATATAGAAGCATTTATTTCAGACTTTATGCATTTATTGTTCTTCTTTGTGCATTTACCTCTATTTATGGCTAGCTAAACATCCTAAGGTGAGTTCTATGGTGGATTTCCTCTCCAAGCCCTAGGTAAATAATGCTTTCTCATCTCAAAAGCTTTCAATATAAATGGAATGAAGCTTAAATACTCTCTCATCTTTTGAATCCTTGTAATTTCATATTCATGATCATTTTATGATGTTAAGCTTGTTGTGTTTAGTTAATGAGCGCATATGCACATTACATGTTTGTGAAAATGCCCAAGAGAGTATTGAACTTCATTCTATCATTTATTTCACTTTATTTAAGCCTCTATTGTTAAATCCTCTAATCAAGACCATAAAGTAAATGGAATCTTGATTGAGTTTTGTTTAAGAACTCATTTAGCAGATGTTTGGAAGGAATGAACCCATAGGACCCATCTTCTTTATTTAACAAGTTTTCATTCTCAACTTGCCATTAATTTGGCACAAATATTTCACAACAAACAAACCCCCATATTTTACACTTTTTTTGCATTTATTGGGTAGCAAGACCTAAGAATCATTATAACCTATTCCACTCCTTGTGGATATGACCTAGGGACTCCCTTAGATTTATTGCTTGACGACCGGTAGACTCCTATGCTTGGGAATCTATTGCGCGCCTCATTTTTAGTTCAAACACTTGACATACTCGAAATTAAAGCCAAGCTTAACAATATATTTGCATAGAACCGAACAAAACTTCTTTGCATCCCCATCAAAATATTTCCCCACTTCTTTAATACCGAAGACCCAAGGATCAGATAAAAGTGGTTTCTTCCTGTGAGGGCAATAATTTGGTAATCGATCAACCTTAGTGACTGCTGGCTGCGTAATGCCAATGAAATTTGCTTAGTGATCTACACTCGACAAAGCTTCACCATTATTATCCTCAATAGTATCGTCACTAAACACTGATACATCAAAACTCGAAATCTTCATATGGGACGCAACCAACAACAAGTTATCCAAATCATCATCATCATCATCAAGCATGCAGTTTTCATGCCCAGGTAATGAATACATCATTGTGACAGTTAACCGATTAAGATTGCTCCATTTCTTACATAAAAAATCTATTATCTTCTCATGGCTGGGCTCGGTGTCCACCCGAAAAATTGTAGTTTTTGAATGGTATTTACATAAAAAAAAAAAAAAAAAAACATAAATATTCAAATACATCTGCAATCAAATAACAAAAAAAATGAACACACTAGAAAAACTCAAAGCATGTTTCATTGTGTGTACATTTGATTATGGTAAGAAAATATATAAGTCGGCGCATACATGGTGATGTGTATATATACAGAAATCAAACTTAAAATCCTACATGTATCTCTGATATTGAAAGCGTTGAATGTATACTTGTCAAATTTGTGTTACATGCATACATGTATATCTGAAAAAAGAATTATAAAGTGAAAATAATGTCGGGAATTTAAACATACTATAGTCGTGTTTCAGATATACACGTATCTGTATAAAACGTAAGTCGAATTGTCACGTATACATCATATGTCCGTTTTACAGAAATGCATGTATCTCTGTAAAATGCAAACATGGATCTATATACTACACTCAAAATGGAATACAATCGAAATAGAGCACCGTGAATTTATGGACTTCAGAAATAACGTTTTACATATATAAATGGATCTACATAAACCATTATCAAAACATTAAGTTGGACAATGAAACATACCTTTCAAAAAATTTGTTTGAATAGCTTGAATCAAACCAAAATAAGCAACCAAATCTTTACAGCAGCTCTAAAAATATTGCAGCGCTCATACGACATTTCTCCAATATCTACGGTTTTGATTTAGCAAAACCCAAAATCAGACAATAGTTTGAGAATAATAAATCAAAAATTAACTCATTTCAAATTTTAAAAGAAAAAAAAAAAAAAAGCTTTTCATATAAAATCCGTTCAGCAAATATTTCAAAAAAAAAAAAAAGAGTTCAAAAAAGATCGTGTTAAATTTGAAAATATGCTGAAAATAAAAATTTTGGTGAAATTAAGGAAAGGGATATATTAGACAATATATGATTCTAGTTGACTTTATATTCGAATCGGTATAGCATCTTATGGTTTTGACTTCTTGATAAATAAAATCGTATTTAGGGTTCTATTGATCATTTTCTCAAAAAAAATAAAATAAAATAAAATAATTATGCATTGAAACTGCTCTCATAAAATGACTAACCATAAAAATAAGGGTTCTATACCAATAGGCCCTTGGTACAAGAGTGCTATACCAATAAGCCCCTGCCTTTTTTGATGATACTTGTATCTGTGAAAGTTGATTAAAATGGACAAAAATACCCTTTCATTAACAGGATATTATCAAATATTATCGACTATTATCAGAAAATCAACTTAACAGAATATTATCCAATATTATCTCCATGAATCAAGGAATATTTCAAATATTGAAATTTATTTACAAAGGAAAGTCAATCCTAATCAACTTCCCTAAAATCAAGGGATTATATCAAGATAAAATTAAGGGATTATTTCAAATATTGTGCCTCTAGCTATGCCCTTAGCACTTATTCAATCTTGACTACTAGATATGGCTACGTATAAGCCCTTCACTCTACGAACATGATTCCAACAAGATATATCTAGATCTCACTTTATTTTTACAGAGATACTAGTATCTCTGTAAAATCATAGTCCATAAAAAAGAGAGAGTCACGACTCTCTACCCATAAAACACCCTCTCATTGTAAGACCTCCTTAACCAAAAAATGATAAAACATGTTACCAGAGAGTCATGACTCAATATACTAGTATCTCTGTAAAATCATAGTCCATAAAAAAGAGAGAGTCACGACTCTCTACCCATAAAACCCCCTCTCATTGTAAGACCTCCTTAACCAAAAAATGATAGAACATGTTACCAGAGAGTCATGACTCAATATATAAATACACATAACCTTTTTGTAAATGACTCTCTGTAAATCTCACCACAACATGTGAAGAGATAAATGACTCATAGTATAAAAAAATCCCAAAATAAGTGCAAACAACCATGTTAAAAATTCCAAAATAAGTACAAACAACCATGTTATAATAGCAAACAATCATCTTAAAAATTCAAAAATAAGTACTGAGATATATGACTCATAGTATAAAAAAATCATAACTTTTTTGTAAATCAAAATCAGAGATGCATGATTCATAAATAGTTGAAAATATAGAGTGAAATTTTACAGAGATCCATGACTCTCTGTAAATCTTGAGAAGAAGCATAAGCAGAAGCGGATCAAACAGTCCACAAAGAAAGTGAGTACTGGAAACCAACCAACGGCGTTGCGAAGCGTAGAACTCCTCGCTCTGCACATGAGTTGCAGACGGCGTAGAACTCCTCGCTCGGCAACCTCGCTGGACGGCGTAGAAGAGTGTAGCAACACTATATGATGTATATATCTATAATAGGTATAGGTCTAGGATGAAGATTTGGGCAAGAATTGATCCCAAGTGAGTGGATACATCATAGGGTGGTAATTGGTTGCTTGGTCAAGCAGCTGTTGTACGTTCACAAGCCTCCTCGTCTTGAGTAGGTTCCGCAGCCAGCGCCGGCGCTTGAGGAGAGGGAGCTCAGCACCATCCAATCCGTGCAAAAGGATTTCAAATTCAAAGATAATGCTACGTTTAAATGCATTTAAGATATATATAAATCATATAGGTTAGTTTCCTAAAATTTAGGACATTAAATATGAAAATAGTTAAATAATTAAATTATAACTGAATATGTGAAGAGGGTATATTAGACAATTTATTGACATGGGTTGACTTTAAATTTGACTTAGAGGGGCCTATTGGTATAGGATCTTATGATTTGGACTTAATGATAATAAAAACTGTTTTCAGGGTCCTATTGATCATTTTCCCTAAAAATAACTTCCTAGGACTTAAAATAACTTTCCGCATGGAAAAAGCTAGCTTAAGACGTCATATTTGTCAATATACCATAAAATTTAAAAGTTTAGGTCGGCGAAGATCTCCCGCTTTCTATAACGTCACATGTTTGTAGATTTACCGGCAACCCTCTTATAAGCTCTCAACGTCTCTCTCCCACGAAACCCTCAACGGCTTTCTTTCTTTGTCTCTCTCTCTCTCTGATTCTTCTTCGTTCAGAAGGCTCTCTTACTGCTTACATCTGATCTGACTCTCTTTTGCAGGGCTTTTTTGTTCTTTTATCTCTTTACTTCTCTGTTTCTCTCACTCTCTCTAGTCTCTTGCAGGGCTTTTCTTTTCTTTTTTTATTTTTTTTTTGAATAATTGTTTTGTTATATTACTATTTATGTGCTAACTGTAAGTATGGATGCAGATTTTCGGTATAAGACATCAACCCGATTTCCTGTTTCCCATTGTATCCATCAGCGGATCAATTCCCGCGAAAATGTATGTATTATTTATTCAATTCATAAATTTTTCTCTATGTTTTGAATATCTGTAGATTTATTAGATTCTGTTTTTACTGTAAATTAGGTATTTATCATGTATTCAATTCTTAAAATTTTCTTTATGTTTTGAATATCTGTGGATTTATTCGATTCTGTTTTTACTGTAAATTGGGGTTTCTTTTCCCAACTTTTTATCGATTTCATTGATTTTGATTTTCTTGTAAATTAGGGTTTATGTTCCCAAGTTTCTAATTATTTCTTCAAATTTCGGACTTGACAACTATTTGGTTTAGTTGACCTGACTTTATATATTTTTGGAAACCTAAATAACACATTACTGAAGAGTTAAAACTTTATGTTCTTTTCTTCTCCTCCATTTTCCATTTTCTCGGCAGCCAAATGGACTGTTAGGGTTTGTTTTCCCATTGTCTTGTGGATTTCTGGGTTCAGTTTTCCTGTAAATCATTGTTTGTTTTCTTTTGCCATATGAAAGACACATTCAATGTGTCAATGTGTTTGGTTTTCAGTAATTTGATTTGAATTTTTGTGACACTGCATGAACATTATGCTTTTTGGACAGTATCCATTGGTTTCCCTGCTATGTTTTTTCCCCAGAATGTTCCTATCACTCTCTGTTTGGTTTCCCAGCAAACTGAGGGGAAGGAAAGAAAACACAAATTTGAATTATGTTTTGTGCCATTTTGGTTTCTGAAAACTGAAATCTCACTTCAAATAGGTTAGATAGTTGCAACACTTGCAGAGTAGTTAAGTGAAGGCTTTTGTTTTTTTGGTTTCATAGAAGAAGAAGCTCCATATTTAAAATATTAATATATTTGTATTTCCATATTTAAAATAGTAATTTATTTGTATTTTCTACTTTTTCCCAGCAACCAATGGAATATTTTTAATGTTCTGGATTTTTTTCCTTTTCAGTTCTATGCTTCAGTTAACAAACTCTAGGTTACTAGTCTTATTTCCATTTTTGGCAACAAATTATTCTGAATTTTCCCTCTTCTTTTGGAACGGCAGTTGGACAGGTTTATTCCCAACCGTTCTGCAATGGACTTCGACTTTGCACATTACATGCTCATGGGAGGGAAGGTAGAAAAGGAAAATCCAGCACCGTACTCTCCAAACAGAGAAGCTTATAGGAAGCAGCTCGCAGAGATTTTCAACATGAACAGAACCAGAATCCTAGCATTCAAGAACAAACCACCTCCTTCAGTACACAGAACATCCCAAGAATCTTTATCGCCCATACACCAATCAAAACTGAAAAACAAGCCTGGAAGATTTATACCACAAGTGGGTTTACTTGAACCTCCCATGTTTAGTTTCTTCTTCTTCTTCTTTTTCTTCTTCTTATGGCTAGTTTGTTTTGGATGATCCTGTTATTTACTACTTTGGATTGTTCACTTCTTAATGGTTTTGGTTCATTTGATAATTACAGTCATCCAAGAGGACATTGGATGCTCCTGAGCTCCTAGATGACTTCTATTTGAATTTGCTGGATTGGGGTTGCAGTGATATCCTTTCAATTGCCCTTGGAAATTCAGTATATCTGTGGGATTCTACCAATGGGTCTACTTCTGAACTTGTTGCCGTTGATGATGAGAATGGTCCAGTTACGAGTGTTAAGTGGGCACCAGATGGTATACACCTTGCTGTCGGCTTGAATAATTCCCATGTCCAGCTGTGGGACTCTTTGGCCAACCGGCAGGTATGTGATTTCTCCTAAAAACCCATAGTTCTTTTTGAATTTTTCAATCAACTTAGGTATAGGATGTTTGTTTATCTAAACATGTGATTGTAACTTGGTTAAAAGTTACAGCACTTTTGATGGAAAATTGGTGAACAATAGTTTTTGGCAGTTGGTCAAAACAGCCTGCTCTCTGTTGGAGTTTTAATTCACTTTTTTCAATAAATAAAAAAAAGCATCTAGACAAACGGGTACACTAAGAAGAATTTGTTATAACTACATTTGACTTGGATCTAACTTGTTAGTTCTTTTGGCCCCTATTGATTTGACAGAGAATAAAGTTTGAACTTAGAGTGCATTCCTATGGTTGAGTTAGACATGTATCATTATGCCATCCTGCTATTATTATGCATAATGAAGCATACATAACCATCCTATATTACCCAAGAGAATTAAAATTTGTTCTTCATTCTAGAGAATTCATTTTTCAGCAAAGTGCCAATTTTTGTGTCCTTAGTACTTGGAATTGTCTGAAACTTTCTCACCAACTTATTTTTCTACTGTACAAAAAGCAGCCTCGTACTTAGTAATGCTTTTAGAAATCAGAATTTAACTTAATGGTGGTTGCCTAATTTGATGTGTTTTCTTCCATAGCTGAGAACACTGAGAGGTGGGCATAGATCAAGGGTCGGGTCGCTCGATTGGAACAATCACATCCTAACAACCAGTGGAATGGACTGTATGATCATCAACAATGATGTAAGAATAAGATCCCACATTGTTGGAAACTACAGGGGACACAGTGGAGAGGTGTGTGGCCTAAAATGGTCACCGTCAGGCCGGCAACTAGCCAGTGGAGGGAATGATAACCTCCTGTACATATGGGACAGCTCAATGGCCTCCACCAATTCTGCGACTCAATGGCTTCATAGACTCACAGACCATACAGCCACTGTAAAAGCTCTGTCTTGGTGTCCTCTCCAAAGTAATCTACTTGCCTCTGGTGGGGGTTTTGGAGATCAGTGCATAAAGTTTTGGAACACCCACACTGGAGCATGCTTGAACTCGATGAATACAGGCTCACAGGTTTGTTGCTTGCTTTGGAACAAGTATGAGCGTGAGCTTTTGAGCTCTCATGGCTTCAATGATAACCAACTCACGCTTTGGAAATATCCTTCTATGGTTAAGATTACAGAGCTCTTTGGTCATACTTCAAGAGTACTCTTCATGGCCCAGGTATTGATCTGTTATAATTGAGCTCAGTTTGAGGAGACAGAATTGATTAGTGGGTCCTGATTTTATTTTTCAATTATTTTGTTATACTTTTTACTAATTGGATTTTGTCTGCTCTCTTTTCTTTTTTAATACATTTCAGAGTCCAAATGGGTGTACGGTTGCATCTGCAGCAGCGGACGAGACTCTTAAATTATGGAATGTTTTTGGGACTCCTGAATTGGCTAAGCCTGCACCCAAAGTGAAGCTGGAGCCATTTGCTAACATAGCACGGATAAGATAGAAGATTTGCTTTTCTGAAGCCAGTGGCAACTGACAACCAACATTTTCCTTGGTCTGTGATTACGTTGAGTGAAAAATTAGCTTTGATTTTCTTAGGTATAGCCTTTTTTGTTCTTTTTGCCCTTCAAAGTTTTGGCAAAATAGCCTTTATATTTGTGTTGAAGAGTTAATTTCTACTGGAGACAAATTTCGTGCTGTAATACTTTTTCTCACTTTCATTGAATATTTTAATGAAACTTGAAGCTTGTACTGGCCATGGTTGGATGTTTCCCCTCCTTCTCCTGCTCGGTTTTGTAGACTGAATCATGTCTTCATATTCAATTTCAGAAGCATCCCAACAACATATTAAAATTTATTCCACCCATAAACATATTTTAGGTATGAACCAAGTTCAGTGAAGTTTCATTAATGGCCTTTGATTTTTTACATGACAAGAGCCAATGACATATTGGTCTAGTAGCTTGTATCCCCACATTCGGGGAAGAAGTTTCAAGTTTAAGCATATAAAAATGTATCAATACCTTGTCAATATTAAGGAGCTTAGGAGTAACGGTAGGTTTCTATCGTTCCCTTAAAAAAAATGATGGGGTGCTAAGCCAAAAGACTAGTCTATCAGATGAAGGTACTGCACCTACTTCATAAGTCCAAGACCTCCCCAATGCCTGTCCAATAGGGGACAAGAAACCAGTAACATTCTCCCCAATCCAAACTCAAAACGAAAGCCTCAGGTGTGAGATCTTAGCGTGTGGCACTGGATTAGGGCCCTAGTATGTTTTGATACCATTTGTCATGGGTCGAGTTCCAATCCAAAAGACTAATCCATTAGGTAGAGAAACCCATAACACGATGCATAGGGTTCCAACCCAAAAGACTAGTCCATTAAATGAAGGTACTATAGCCAGTTTATAAGCCCAAAACCTCTCCAGTGCCTATTCAATGTGGGACAAGAAACCCGTAACACGATGCATCAATAGTTTGATACCCATTTTTATATGACAAGAATGTGTGTTCATGCCCTTTTCTCCAATTAATCCTCCGAATATCTTCCCGACAATGAGACCTATGGATACATAACTTCATGGATACATTAGAAGAATAAAATGCCCTCCCAATTATTTGGTTTGGCAGCAGGAATCTGGCTCCTTCGCAGCAATAAATAATCTTCTAAATTTTAAAACTAAGCAAGGTTTCCATCGGCTAATTCTAATAGTCAAATAGAGGCAGGGTTATTATGTCTTAGATGGTTAAGACTTCTTCTCTATAAAAAAAAAAATGCTGCAGGAATGGTTGCTGAAATGCCCAGGCAAAATGGTCCAGAATGATCAAAACATGGTAGTTTTACACCATTTTGCTTGTGCCAGATATCAAATTAAGGTGCTTAAGAACCCACGCTTGGGGTCTGAAGCTCGTATGCAAAATGCTTCCTACATACACTTGTATTATATAATTGATAAGAAATTAACAAAGATAAATCATTCATGGCATGACTTAGGGGTAAGGCACCGATCATTCATGGTCTCAAGGCCACTCATATCCTACTTGAAGGTAGAAACTCTTAAGAAAGACAGAAAACATGTGGATCATGGTTTAAAAATGAGTAAAATCAGAAACAAATAAGATGCGAATAGTGTGTATTATTACATTGGCATTAGCAGTTAAAGAAAGTGCATCACTCAGTTTGGACATTAAATTTCTTATAGTCATTTCATCAAACACTTAGCGTGCTTCATCAAACACGAGCACTGTTTGAGTGTTTGATAGGTACAAACCAAGGCTCGGCCAGTTTGCAGGCATTTATCAAGGTGCCATGCGGGTGTGCATCAGTGTTTGACTTGAAGGGCAGTACGAGAGTAGCAAAGGTGGCCCATAAATCAGCCCGAGACACCAATATTAAGAGTGAAAATACACTTGAAGCTTCTTCCAGTCATGTCCTCAAAATTTTTCTACATATATAATTATCTTTGGCAGTTCATCTATGATGTGCTTTTATTCTTCCAGATGATCATCGTAACAATTAGTTTTATATGTACATCTGGCTGTTAGCAAGCATAGTATCTTGAATCCATTTGTAGTTTTTGTGTTGAAGAGTTAATTTAAACATTTTCTCACTTTCATCGAATGAAACTTGAAGCTTGTACTGGCCATGGTTGGATGTTTCCCCTCCTGCTCGGTTTTCTAGATTGAATTAAAATGAGAAGCTGAGTGCAGATCATGTCTTCATATTCAATTTCAGAAGCATCCAAACAACATATTAAAATTTATTCCACCCATAAACATATTTTAGGTATGAACCAAATTCAGTGAAGTTTCATTAATGGCGTTTGATTTTTTACATGACAAGAGCCAATGACATATTGGTCCAGTAGCTTGTATCACAACATTCAGGGAAGAAGTTTCAAGTTTAAGTACATAATATATAGATACCTTGTTAATATTAAGGAGCTTTAGAGTAAGGGTAGGTTTCTATCGTTCACTTAAAAATAAAAAAAAAATAAAATGATGGGATTCCAACCCAAAAGACTAGTCCATCAGATAGGTACTACACCTGTTTTATAAGTCCAAGACCTCCCAGTGCTTGCCCAATGTGGGACAAGAAACCAGTAACATTCTCCCCAATCCAAACTCACAACGGGAGCCTCTGGTGTGGGCACTTAGCATGGCACCGAATTAGGGCCCAAGTTTGTTTTGATACCATTTGTCATGGGTCGAGTTCCAACCCAAAAGACTAATCCATTAGGTAGAGAAACCCGTAACTCAATGCATGAGGGTCCAATCCAAAAGATTAGTCCATTAGATGGAGGTACTATAGCCAATTTATAAGCCCAAGACTTTTCAGGTGCCTATTCAATGTGGGACAAGAAACCTGTAACATGATGCATCGATAATTCGATACCCATTTTTATATGACAAGAATGCGTGTGCATGCCCTTTTCTCCAATTAATCTTCCTCTTCCCTGCAGCTATCTATTGTGGTGAGAAGTGGAATTTGATTTTGCTTTTTAAATGCTAAATCTTTAATCGCAGGAAAACTACCGAATCTATCAGCCAAAGGAAAGAGCTATAAAATTGAGTGAATTATCACATATTGCTCACTCTTTCGTTTTGAAGGCTTGAAGCTATAAAAATTATCAGAAAATTGTGAATGCTCAGTGACAATATTCAAAAGAGCCAACGCTAATCAAAAATCTAATTTCCTTCTCATTTCATATAGATTGTAGTTCCCCTTCTACTTCAAATTTTCCATCATCTTTTTATTCAGGAAGATTTCGCAATTAAGGCAAATTGATGGAGAATGGCATTTTCTTGAGAAATTTTCGTATATTTCACAACTACATCATATAAACTATCAACTTTCTCTATTTGCCAAGAATTTTAGGTGTTTAGTTCCAAGAAGGTTTCTCATCAACCAAACATGGAAACAGGGCTCTAATCCTACTGTCACAACAATGGAGTCTTAACTTTTGTCAACAAGTCCTGTATTTCATACTGTATTTTTCAAAAATGAGGCACCAAACTGAATGATATTCAATGCATTTTGCAGCCTTTCGATTACTACTTATCTGATGAAGCTGCAATTTGCATTTGGTTCACTTAAAAGATGCATTTTTTGCCAATGAGCTGTAGATGGCACTTCTCAAACTATTAGGCTTTGAGGTCCTCTATTGATGCAGCTTGCCAGCCTCTAGGTTTATCTTCTCCTACTACACGATGTTCTGACGTACCAAGAAAAGAAAAAAAAAATTTCATTTCTTTTCTTTTCAGCAAACCAATGCTCAGTAATAATTTGATTTGATGTTAGCATAATTCAGCACTTGGCAAGGAATATAGTTTGGAAGGTAGGAAAGTCATTTCATTTCAGGATTTCATGACCCAAAAGGAGATCAAAGCCATCATACCTAAGTCATCTAGACCAATAGACAATCAAAGCCAGAAAAGCACATCAGCTGAATCTTTAGCCATCATACCAAAAACAAAAACTCAGCATTTAGATGTCTCATACAAACTGCAATAGTTCTATTTTTCAGATAGTGAACTCATCCGACAATAGATCTGTCACAAATTGGAAATAGAGTTGGCGCTAAAAAATTGGAGAACCAAAAATGATAATGAAAAACATAAATGATACGATTACCTGAAATCGAAAATAATAATTTAATATGTGACACAGAATGCACTAATTTCAATTGTTATGATTTATTTTAAATAAAATAAATCAATCCATATGCCATGTAAACATGATTGAATTCCATAACCATGCAAACTTCAATATGCTTTCAGTGATTGGAGGGTATAGAGCTAAGGGTTGAACTAGGAGCAGAAAAGGTCACAATATTAGAGCAAAAGGATGTTTAGAATTAGGTAATATGCCTACCATGATTGAACTGAGAATAGATAATGCAATCTATACAACACCAATAAACTGAGAATTAGATAATGCTCGAAAAATGTGTTTAAATGGGCCTTCTCTTTCAGAGACTTACAATTTTCTGAAAGTGAGAGTAATAAGTGTGAGCATATACATGAAACAGGCACTTTAAAAATCATCTTCACAACTTCCCTGAAGTTGGGAGGAAATGGTGCACCTACAAAATTTTGTACACAAAGAATAAAGATCAAAGGAAGTCAAAACGCAGGCACCTTTTGCTCCTTACATTCCAGGCCAAGAAAAACATAATAATATTGAGAAAGCCAAACAATTTCTTTTCCCGTAGGCAGTGCATTTGACATTATCGCAAGGAAATAAATGGGACAAAGCTTTTGAGGAAATATGGATTCATGGTCGAGCTGAGCTTCAATCCAGTCCATCAAGCACTCGACATATTTTGGAGCAGAAACTTCAACGGGTTTTTCAATTTGTACACCATCTGCCCATCTATACTCTTACCTGGAAAGTTCCATTTACATTCAATCAGGAAGTCTAAATTTATCGAAATGGTATAGTAAAAAGATGATAAAAATATTAGGATTTCTTCATGTGGATAGCATTAAATCCATGAATTAACTTGTTCAATCAAGCAAAAGCTAGAAGAGGAAAATTGCAGGGGAAGGTCTGTACGTGGTTCAAAGTTGTTTTGTCAACGAGTTTTGATTCACCAAAAAAAATCACACATTTTTTAAACAATTCAAATATGCAACAGAAACTATTTACTATTTCAGAAGGTGGAACATAGTTGGGAACATAAAGCAAAACTTTTCTAAATGCAAGGATAAGAACATTATAATAATTAGTCAAACCAATTGGAGGCCTTCACACCCTTCCATATGGTAAGACAGCAATGCAAGGCCAAAGAAAATGCAGAGACATTCTCCAAAACTTGCGGAAACATTTTACTCAATCTTTTAGCGCAAAAATAAAATTAGAAATAAATAAAAAGTATTTTGTCAAATACAGTACTATATGCTATCAAAAGAGCAGCTCCACACATCACACTGGCTCTCACAGAAAGAGCCAATTAAGAAGAGACGTTAGAAATAAAATAGATTTGCAACTCCCAACCCAAATATCTACAAAGTTAAGACAAGATTGAGTTATGATCTGTTAATAGAATTGAACAGTAGCGAATGTGCCCGTTCAAAGCTATCTATCTATCTATCCTTGAATTATATTGCAGACTTGGTAAAATGAACAAGCAAAAGTATTCAGATTACATGAAGTGATTCAATTGACACAGAAAGGTACTCATAGGCCCCACTCGAGAGTCAAGACTAGCAATATTATTATTTGAGCATAAGCAAACAGTAGCAAACACAGATCGAAGTGCAAATTAATTAGTTTAATTGATGGAGCCTAGGGAAGAATAATAAATCTTCTTCTTTCATCTAGTGATTGTGGGGTGGCTTTTAAATTAATAAAACTAAAGAAATGATTGCAATCAAATTGAAGGCAACAATTGAATGACTAAGTCCATCCATACTTACATTTAGGTTGAAGCAGCAGCAGCAGCAGCCAGAGTTGGAGTGGGGTGTGTGTGAACACCTCTGCTTCCGTGCGTAATTTCAGTACGTTGATGATGAGAGTCTCTCTTTTTTGCACTTGATCTCCTTGGCGCCTCCTCCACATCACAGCCTGAGGCGTGCCTCTGAGATTGAAAGCCCAGTGGACTCAGGTCCTCCTCTCTGCTGTTTGACCTGGAAGTCCAGCAATGAACTGAACTGGCTGAATTGGGTTCCCATGAAGAATAAGAACAAGAAGAAGAACCGCCATGTTGTTGACCACCCACAAAGCTGTTGCTCCCCGATGATTCTTGCTCCTCCATCTCTTCCCCTCCTACCGTACC
Source organism: Hamamelis virginiana (assembly GCA_017140935.1). Lineage (NCBI taxonomy): Eukaryota > Viridiplantae > Streptophyta > Magnoliopsida > Saxifragales > Hamamelidaceae > Hamamelis > Hamamelis virginiana. The sequence goes on from JAESVK010001305.1 coordinate 22,470, forward strand.
CCTCCTCACTGTCACGTACTTGTGAAGGCTGGGCTCCATTATATCATCGCCAACCTCCAACTCCGATTCCATAAAAGGCTCCCTCGCCTCTAATCCCTTCTGCCCAGAAAGAGATAAGTTGTTGAATTTGTTGGAGTGATCTTGTAAGGGGGTACAGGAGTTGAGGTCAGCAACTGCTTCGAGGATTGAGCAGGCCTTGGTGACACATGGTGGGAGCGAAAACGAAGCATTATTGGTCTTTTGATGAAAGTTTTGGATATCTTCTAGCAATAATGTGGTATATGATGCTGCAGGATTCAACAGAGTTTCAGGATTGAGGTCCAAGTCTCGGGATCGCCTCGAGGACCTGCTCCGTGTTAATGTCTGGGGTTTCAGGCTTTCAGCTCCTGAGGCCATAATTGTTGATTCAACATAGCTGCTCATTCCTTTAGGCTTAATGGGTGCTTCAGCAATCTGCTGTTGATGCTGCTCCTTTGCCCTGCAACTCACAGCAACAACTTTGTTCTCCTGTGTACCTCTGCTACTGCTTTTTGTATTAGTCCCTTGGACGACAACTTTGCTATTGCAATTATTCATGTCCTCAACATTAGGCTTCTGCATTGGACCCTGCAAGATTAATTGATTCAATTTAAGTATACAACAGAACAGTGAAAAATGTCTGCCACGCATTTTCACAAACAGTTACGAGAGCGAGAGCGAGAGAGAGAGAGAGAGAATATGACACCTGAGACACAAAATTGTTGGCAGTCTTGTGGGAAGGTTGTTGTGGCAGCTGTTGAATGGGGATTGAGTTAGTATCAATGTCACTCAGGGGGTTTCTTCTGAATGGAGATCTATCAGCTTTCCTTGAAGAGCTACGGCTAAGTGATGCTTGTTGTTGATGATTCTCATTGGAAACCTTGGCATTTGCATAGTTTGGCTTGGCAGGAGACTGAGAACGGGGCGATGCAGCACCAACATTTCTCTTCACTGAGATCCTTTTGACGGTGCCATTTGTTCCGGGTTCTGCTCCTCCACCACCATTGTTGCTCTTATCCATCACCAAGGAAGAAACAGTAGCAGGGACAGAAACCATCTTTACAGTAGCAGATGTAGCAGCATTAGAAGGGGTTTGGGATCTCCTTGCAGGCGAGCGACTGACTCTTCTTCCAGTACCGCTACCAGAACCAGAGCTGCCTCTGTCTCTGCTGCCTGATCTTTCCCTGCTGGGAGTTCTCCTCCTTTCTTGGGACGAAGCCCTCGATGATCTGCGACGCGGCATCTCATCATCATTGCCGTTCCCCTTCTTACTATTATCATCATCATCATTATCACGGTGATCAAAATCGTAGCTCCTCTTAGAACCAGAGTACTTTCTAGCACTAGAAGCAGCCTTTCCAGAGGAGCTTCGGCTCAGCCTTCCGCACTGTATGAGAATGGCATCTACCTCTTCTTTAGTACAGCTTGATGAGCTTAGTGATGCTGTTGTTGCTGCAATGTCTAAGCTGTTGCTGCCAGCGCCGCCATCCTTTGCAGCATTATTACTACAAGTAGTAGTAGGAGTAGGAATAGGAGTAGTTTTGCTGCGGATTTGAGGTGCTAATTCAGATGTACAAGTGACCCCATCTCCCTTTTCTTGGGGGAATGTGTCATGGCTATGGCTTTTCCTGTGTTTTATCACAAATACCTCCTTCTTCACGCTTTCTTCTCCGCCCTCTACTGCTTTCTTTTCCACTTGAGCATCACACTTGTTTGGATCTGGTGGTGGCGCTGAAACGCCGACATGAGTTGCAGTTGCAGATGCAGTTGTTGGAGTTGTTGAATCTTTCTTACTCAAACAGCTACCCATGGTGGCAAAACACAGAGAGGAGCTCTAGAGAGAGAAATGTAAAACTATGGAGACGGCGAAAATCTCTGTATCTATTTTGAATTTGAACAGATCAGATAAGGGAAAGGGAGAAGAAGAAGGATTTCAATTGAATAAATGAGGGCACGGGAACGGGCACGTGGTCCCAGAAATATTTTTTATATGGTAACTTTTCAGATTTAAAAAAGTGAGAGAGACAGGATGCAATTTCAAATTTTAATGAAACAGGCGGGCAAATGGCATTCTCTCTGCAAATAGAGCCGTTAGACCGGCAAAGGGTTATATCTGTGAAATAGAGAGCCGTTAGAAGGATGTCAGACATTCTCACCCACACCTCAATTACTTTCCATATTCCTCACTTCAAAAATAAGAAATTTCCTTTTGATTACTGAATTCTTTACTCTTTTAATCTTTTCCAATTATTATAGGTCATATTTGTACAAATACATGTTTGAGTAATAATTTTCTATTTTCAAATTTTTAAAAAGAAAAAAATAATAAAACACTCTACAAAATATGTTTGGTTCAGTTATTCTTTTAAAAAAATAAGATAAAAATACTACATACCCATAAGTCTCTAACATAAATAATTTATACCATTAAGTTCAATAATCCTTTTACGATACCAAATATGTAAAGGAATTTGAAATTCTCATTCACCTCATGGTATAAAATTGAGTCACATGGTATAAAGCTTCAAACTCTGAAGACTTTTTGATAATTTTCTCATAAAAATATGAATGCGATGAAAAAAAAAAAAGAACAATTTTTCATTTTATATTTGTTTAACTTTAAAAAATATAAATATATTTTAGCCATAGAAGTCTAGTTCCTAAGAAGGTTTCTCATCAACCAAACATGAAAACAGGGCTCTCTCATCTTACTGTCGCAAGAAAGGAATCTTTAATTATTAAATAATGTCGCTGCATTTTGTGGCCTTTTGATGACTACTAATTACTGAACAATGTTGCTACATTTTGCGACCTTCTGATAAATATTTATCTGCTGAAGCTGCATTTTGCATTTAGTTCACTTAAAGATGATGCATTTATTGCCAATGAGTTGTAGTAGCTTGGATGCCACTTCTCAGAGCATTAGGCTCTGAGGTCAGCTACTGATGCAGCTTGCGACCTTCTAGGTTCGTTTTCTAGCATTATTATCGTCTCCTACAACATGATGTTCTGATGTATCAGGGGAAAGAAAAAAAAAACATTTCTTAATGTTCCCCAAAGCAAAGCAAAACCACCCGTAACCATCAAAACCCAACAGCTAACCCAGAATTTTGAGAGCCCTGAGGAGTTACATTCCATTCTGATGATTCAGCTTCTATACAGAAATGCCGTGTTTTCAGCAAGAACAGATAGCTCAAGTCTGGTTTGCTTTGCTTTGCTTGCTGAGAACCCAGCAGGACATATATTCAGCTGAAGCCTCTTCCAGTTTTCATAAACAGCCCTTCTCAGTGCAAAAGACGTTCAATTACTTACACAGTTTCTTCACATCTGGTGAAAAAAAGGTTGGCATGAAACAACTTCCTTTAGTCTAGATATACAGCAGAGCACATACACAAAATCAACAGCACCAGGCAATACTGGAGAAACTATATAGTCAACTACTCATACGTAGCATTTTAATTTATCTTATTATGTCCCTAACATAAGGTTTCCTTCGGATATGCCAAGTTCGTTCAGTAAGGGACGATAATGGAGTCAATAAGCTCTTGAAGCGGCGCTAACTCCTTTTTGTCAATGAGCCCAAATTCCTGCACATAAACGATAGGTTAATACCAAACGTTTTTTTCCTCTTTTTTTTTTAGCCAAAAAAACCAAACTTTAAGATCTACCAACATCAAAAGATGATTGCATCTCAAATCAGTGTCAAAAAGCCAAATATTAGGATGTTTGCATCTATGTACAAAGATAACCTTTCTTTCAGGTTTTCGTGGGCAAAAGTATCCCTCTTGTAAAAATCATAACCAATGTGCTTTCAGTGATTGAAGGTATAGAGTTAGGGGTTGAACTGGGAGCAGAAAGGCCACAATATTAAAGCAAAAGGATGTTTAAAATTAGGCAATCTGACAACCATCATTGAACTGAGAATAGATAATGCAATCCATACACCAATTATAGAATGCATGCAATTTATCAGTATCCCAGGACAGCAGGTTCTGAAGAAATTTATTTCTTTTAACATCAAAACAAAGAAGAGTAATTCGGTTCATCAAGTTATGAAGATGACTTACACAGGTAAACAGTATGAAATGCTTGAAGCATGTGTTTAAATGGGCCTCCTCCTTCAGACTTACAATCTTCTGAAAATGAGAGTGATAAATGTGAGCATATACACGGAACAGGCGCTTGAAAATTGTCTTGACAACTTCCCTGAAGTTGGGAGGAAATGGTGCACCTACAAAATGTTGCACACAAATAAAGAATAAAGATCAAATGAAATAAAAACACAGGCACATTTTGCTTCTTACATTCCAGGCCAAGAAAAACATAATAATATTGACAAAGCCCAACAATTTCTTTTCCAGTAGGGCCATGCGTATGACATTATCGGATTTACCACAAGGAAATAAATGGGACAAAGGTACAAAACAGACAACAGATATTACCAAGCTTTTGTGGAAATATGGATTCATCGTCGAGCTGCGCTTCAATCCAGTCCATCAAGTACTCTACATATTTTGGAGCAGAAACTTCAATAGGTTTTTTAATTTGTACACCATCTGCCCATCTATACTCGTACCTGCAAAGTTTCATTTGCATTCAATCAAAGAAGTCCAAATTTATACAAATGGTGCTGTAAAAAGTTAACAAAAATATTGGAATTTTCTATATGTGAATAGCAGTGATGTCTAGAATTACTAAACCCGTGAATTCACTTGCTCAAGCCATCAAGCAAAAGCTAGAAGAGGAAAATTGCAGGGGAAGATCTATGGTTCAAAGTTGTTTTGTCGATGAGTTTTGATTGGCCAAAAAAATGGATGCATTTTAGAAACAATTCAAATATATAACAGAAACCATCTAATATTCCAGAAGTTGGAACATGGTTGGAAACATAAAGCAAAACTTTTCTAAATGCAAGGAAAAGCCCAATATAATAATTAATCAAACCAATTGGAGGCCAATACACCCACCCATATGGTAAGACAAGACAACAATGAAAGACCACAGAAAATGCAGAGAAATTCTCCAATACTTGTGGAAACATTGAAATCAATCTGCTAGCAAAGTAAAATTTTGAAATAAAATAAAAAGTATAACTGATATCTAGAAGCATGAAGGTAAGTCCAAAATTAACCTTCAAAACACATACAGGTATGAGCTAAGAACTACCAAACTCAAATAACAATTATGTACACATTTATCAATTATTAAAAAATATATATATATATTTTATTAAAAACAAAATGGACCAGAACAGTCATCCAGACAATGAAAACAAATTGAACCAAAATTCATTAGCAAAATCCATTACATCAGACACTAACAATTTTAATTAACTATTTTCCATAGCATTATGCAAGACAACAGTAATATTCGATCCAAAAACAACTTACAAATCTATCCAATCATTGATAGATTGATCACAAATATATCAAATTGAAGAAGAGCCCTTTGTTTCAATACTAGATATTCTAATTTTATTAATTTTTGAAAGTATTTAGCAATTGTAAAATGCCATAAAACTATATATTTTTGTCCTTAAAAAAGGATCAACAAACTGATCCTCTAAATCATCAATATGTCAACTTTTAATGGCAAACAGCAAACGGTAAACAAATTCTAACATACTTTAGCTTTAATATTTCTAACATTTTGACATTAAGAAAATGTTATACCATATGACATGGCGCGTTTCTGTAGTTTTAATATTGGTAAATTGGTGGGAAACTATGAAGGCTAAAAAATACCTTCAGGTTAAGTTTTTCTTTTATGAGCAATAGAAACATCCTCTTTTTTCTTTTTCTTTTTCTTTTTCTTTTAAAAAAAAAAAAAAAAAATGGAAATGAGTTGAAAGTAAATTAGGGAAAAAGTAATGGGATAACAAATCCATCAATAATCATTAATGTGGTCGATCAACTTGTTTGAGTCCCCAGTGGAAGTATCCACTCAATAATCCAAGTTGTTAAAACATGTGATGGAATATCACATAATTGCTTTTCTATAAACTAATAACAAAAGTAAAACTACTGCAGTCAATTTTAATAAGCCATACTTGGGCCCTGCAGTCATTGTAGGGCAGTTCTCAGGTGTACAGAACTCCGTAAGGGTACCATAGAGCAGATTCACCTGGTTGAAGAAATCCACAGCTGAAAATTGAAAAATCCAATGACCTCAATTCAGATTTGAATTGCGTAGAGAAGAAAAGACATTGATACACTTTATGCATTAGCAAAAAGAAGGATGTAAACCAATGAGTTAGCACTAATGCAGGAATATAGCAGCATGCACATTTTAACCCTAAAAGATTCAGAGAATGAAACAAAAAGTAAGCTCAAAACTTCTTCAGAATACGGGAAAAAAAATATTATTATTTCCAATGGCTACAGGATATGATTGATTAGCAGATGTTACAAAATTTCATTTTATTCAGAAATATATATATATATATATATAGAGAGAGAGAGAGAGAGAATTACTGTTGACAGCGAGCCACTCATTTGCATCCTCCCCAGGAGGAAGTCTTACTGCTTCCCTCAGATTTCCACTACCCAAGGTGGCATCAATATGCTTTCTTAGCTGTGCGCCCTGCACGAGGGAAAAAAACAATACATAAGGAATAGAGATGCAGAAGAATTCAGTCAGACATATAACGTAGCAATGTGAAACCCAGAAGCTATGAATCTCCATTACTCAATATTGTTGGACTTGAAAGCAGAAAAACTAGGAGCATATACTTCTGGAAAGTCTTCAATAAATTGCCTATGCATCACAACTATTAAATTTATGGTTTATGCACAAAGTCAGACTTTGATAACTAGAGAAAAATCTCCAAAAGTGGTAACTTGCTTATTGAGCACTTATATTTGCATTTTTCTCATGCATTTTCCCAACATTTTGTGCATGCTTGAGTCCTTATTGCTCTAGAGCAAAGTTTTCGGAGGCAAAGGCGTAAAGGCAATTTTTATCCTATGGGGTGAGGCATAAGCCCCAAAGCGTGGGGCGTAAGCCCCGTAGGAGTTTTAAATCTTATATTTAAAAATATTTAAAATATATGAAATTAAAATGGTAGACAAATTTTATAAATTAATCAACTAAATTTTATAAGACTAGAAATTTTTCTATAAAATAAGAAAAGAAAAAGGGTTAAACTATAAATATGAAAAAGAGAAACACTTATAGATTATAAAATATTTATCAAACGAAGACAAATTTGTCTTTTGTGCCTTACAACACCATGCCTTGTGCATTCAACCTCCACAGCTTTTCAAAAAGCAAACCCAAACCAAGACATTGCATCAGGTCACACTTCCCACCTCCGCAACTGTGTATATAGATATATACCCACAACATCATCATCTATTTATCATGTAAAGAGAGAACTAGCATCATAATCTGAAGCTAAACAGCTCTAGTCCTCAAGATCATGATCTATCACCGGCCAGCAACTTTATCTAGCTGTTTTCAGACCCAATACTTCAACTATATCTCATCATCAAAGTGTTGCAACTTGTAGCCTTGTAGGCGCTACGTACAATTCGAAGCCATCGTAGATTTGGAAGCTTTAGATGTTGGACGGCTATATTATCAGTGTGAAGAGTCAAAGCCACCATAGTAGATTGGACGGAGACATTCATCGTAAAAATAAAAAAAAATAAAAAAAATAAAAAAATAAAAATAAAATAAAAAACCCTCCCAAACCCAAGTTGTACCCCTCTATATCTGAAACACTCATTTCTCCTCTCTCTTCATCACTTTCTCTCTTTCTTGCTCTCTCTCACAAGGCATTCCAACTCACTCCGGCAAGGCGTATGCCCAGAGAGATAGGGCGAAAAAAATGCTTTGAGCGTGCTTAAGGTGTACGCCTCAACTCCTTGAGTGTACACCTAATGGGAGTAACCTACAAACTTTTATGCCTTGAAGCTTTTTCCACCCACCCCACACTGAGGCGCGCCCCGAGCACATCCTGGGACGCATTTTTTAAAACATTGCTCTAGAGTAGATGACTTTTATGTTTGCTTGTTTCTCTGTGTCTCGTAGGTGCAATTGCATTAAAGTGGCTTCATTGTGATGAAAAGCAAGCTTATGGAATCAAAGCTTTTGAAAAGCAAGATCATTGGAGGCTTATTAAATGTCTAAAGACCATTTGAAGACCCTCCATGCAAGAAGGAAGGATCAAGGCACTCAAGAATTAAGTTCACAGCAGTGTAGAAGCAGTTTTGCCCAATGCAGCAAGGTGTACCGGTTCTATAATGGAGTGTACCAGTACATGTATGAGGAATTTCAATTTTACAACTTTTGAGCATCCAGTGTCATTTTGTACCGGTACAGGCTCACCTCGTACTGGTACACTAAGCTCAAGATTGAGGTTTTCAGCTTGTAATATGCCATTTTAGTGTAGGGTAGTTATGTCATTTGTTCCTCATCTTATGAACCCTAGAGGGGGGTGTTTAAGCTTCTCTTGAACAGCTTGGAAGACATAAGGTGGGGTTCCTTTCTCTCTTTACTTCCATTCTTCTTGTTCTTCATTTTCCTAGTTAGGTTTTAGTATAGATTAGTGTATTTACTTGCATTTTCAGTAGAATCTCTCTTGTAAGCTTTAGTTAGCATTGTTACTCTCAAACTTTGGCTCTTAAATTTTGTATTTCCATTTCCATTAATACTAGAAGCATTTATTACAAGTTCTTGTTCATTTATAGTGGTTGTTGTTGCTTTTATTTTGAGTTCTCTTGCATTTATAGAGTTCTAAGCCTATAAGGTTGGGTTCAAACGGTGGAAACTCACTCCACAACCGAGGTAACAAGTTTCTCTCATCCATTTGAGCTTTAAATCATGGTTTTAAGTATCGGGTAACGGGTCCGTAACGGGTAACGGGTATCGGGTGTATCGGGTGATACGTAACGGGTAACGGGCGCCATGGCCGTGAATTTTTTTTTTTTTTTCACACCAACCACCAAAAGCAATTTATGCATGTATAAACCTTCTAGGACTGTATACTAATGTTTTTAAAGAGTTCTGGTGCATTTATTTCAAGTTATTAAGTTTTCAAAAACATATTAATCAATTAAAATTATTCTATACTCACTTGTTCACTTGATCCAATGGTTGGTTTTTGAAAATTTTAATTTTGAAAAATTGTGACTTTTTTATTCTTTAAAATGTTATCATTTTTTCACAGTGAGTTTTCTCATAAACCAACCGTTGGATCACTTTGATTTTTGGCAGACAGGGCATACATAACAGGAGTATCTAATCCAACGGTCAATTTTTTAAAATTTTCACCGCAAATGGCTCTAGCATTAAGTGTACCTGATGATAGCAGTAATTTTATATATTTAATTATTTTTTTCAATTAGTTTTTATTTATACAGAATTATATAAAATTAATGAACATTTTTTAAATTATTAAAAAATATCTTATGCTTTATTTAAAAGTTAAAGAGAAATAAAGTTTTATTAATATTTTTGGTAAAAAAAATCATTTATTAATATTTTTATATTATTTTAGTAGCATTTTTTAATTTATTTGACCATCTGACCATTTGACCGAGTAATGGATTTAAAGGCTGACTTGCTTCGACTTAAAAAGTAAAATACCCAAAAAAAATATATAACTTAAAAGTGAAACTTGGACCCATTTTAGCTCTGCGTGTGAGCAATTCACCAGCCAAGGTTTCAGTTGACGCAGAATCCCCCTTTGGAGAAGTATAACCCTTCACCCCCTTGCGAAGTTGCGAGAAGAGTCTTCTCGGTGATGATCCAGCTGAAGCTCACTGGCGGGGCTTCTCACCGGCGGGGTTCTTCTAGCGGCAACGGCGACGGCGACTGCGACTGCGACGGCGACACTGGTTTTTCTCCCTTCTCTCTTCTTCTCTTCTTCTCTTACGATATCTTCTTCAAATCTTCTCCAAACCAACGATAAATGATATGCTTTAGCTTTTTTTTTTTTGAAAAAGGTCCGATTATTGTCCTGGATTGATGGATTGTTAGGAATCTTTGAGAAATTTGTGAGAAATTTGACTTTTGGGCCTCTCTGCGTGGTGTATCGGAAAGGTGTAAAGGTCCGATACACCCCGATACGTATCGTATCGGGGCCGATACTATGTGAATTTCATTACACATACCGTATAGGACAGTATCACGTACAGGCACTATGGAATTCCGATACGTATCGCCCGATACGTATCGTATCGCCCGATTTTTCAAACCCTGCTTTAAATACAATGGCAAATACCTTCAACCCTTTCCCCACACTAGGTTTTGCATCCTCTTGACCAAATGTCAAGAAGCACAAACTTGGTACATGTGGTGCTTGAGTATTATATGCACGCTAAGTGTTTGACAAAATGTACAAAAAAGCATTTTCCCTCATTCAACTCTATTTTCACACACTAAATGTTCTTATTGAAAAATCCTCCATCAAGAACCATTCTTCAATTGATCCAAGATGAGAACTTGCATTGAGAGATTCATGTTCCTTCGTTGTAAGTGAGTGGAAACCCTAGAATCCAACCATTCACATTTCATTGTTATTTTACCTTAGCCTAGCTGTCTTACACACTCTTACACTCAAAACCCTAGCATTTTATACTTTCTTTGCATTCATTGGACATCAACTCCAAAGGATTCACATTGAATTTCATTCCTATCCTTGTGAAAATGACCATGGGTCCTCCCATGTCTTACTATGCTTGCAAACTCACAATCCTATGCTTGGGATAACACTTGAACAACTCCGAAGTTCAAGCATCACTCATTCACAATTGGAAAAACAATTTGACAAAAACAATACAGCCACATTTTTCACATCCTAAGTTAAAGTGAAGGGTGAGCAATCAAACAATTACCCATTGTCATATTTTTCTTTTCCAAATTTTCTCAAGGCCCAAATATTTAGTTTTGGTTAGTTTTATATTGTAGACCTCTGCTTTTTTTACTGCCCTAGAGTAAGATCCAAAGATAGATAATGAGTGGTAGGTTCTGGATTAAGGTAACAAGTACAGAACTGTAAGGGGACTACACTATGAGTTATTCATCATATCTGATTTTATTGCAATAGGCAGTGAATTCAAGGATACTCCAAAGAGTGAATAATTCCAAAATATTTAGCAAAATTTCAAAATTATTTTGAACAATTGCATGGTGACAATATGCACTTCTGTATTTCAATTAGGCAATGCTTTTTCCCACTCAGATTCATTATTGAATTTCCCCCAATAATTCCTCGAAATAATTTCCAACTTCAGTCAATGTCATTGGCTTTCCTATTTTATTCATGAATTCCAAACATTAGACTTATACTGAGCAGTTGGCATCCAACAATCCCCAAATCCTGAATTTTCACTATACCCTGATGCAGATCTATATTCATTCCTTGTGTCATCACGCAATGATTGCTTCATATCACTGTAATCCTCATTCAAAATTTTTTGTTTCCATGCATGAGGTTAAAGGTAGAAACTAGGAACTGACCAAAAACCACCAATTCAGTGGGTGACATGCAGCCTTTTTCAATCAAATAGATAAAGCAGATCTTCCTAAATGATTTCTAGGACAACTTAGCTTTATGGTACAGACTACAGACCCTTAGTCAAATTCCTCTCGTCCAATTCCTATCTTGACAGAGTTTCAATTTGTAGAAGAGGAGGGAGGAGTGCCAGTAGTTAAAATGATGATGATGGAGGTGGTGGAGACAGATGGTGGTTGTGGATAAGGCAATAATATGGGATCTTAATGGTGATGGTGATGGCAGCGGGGCAGCAGTTGTGGGATGGCATTCATGGTGAAGTGGTGGTTGCAGTAGTGGTAGGGGCAGTGTCTTTAACGAATAGACACTTATTTTTTATTAGGTAAAGTATAATTTTAAATATTAAGAAGAGAAACAGTACATGTGAGGTATACTAAAAAAAAAAAAAAAAAAAGGGAGGGCAAAATGGCTTAATAAACAAAAATGAAGTAAAAAAACAGCAGCAGACTCAAAAAATTGCAGATTCAGAGCATACAAAAAATCATTTAAAGAGTCTTTTGGAACAGAACTGTCCTCTCCTGACTAAGCAAAAAGCTTTCTCACAACCCTCCCCTTTAGCTTTGGGACTGATTCTTCCTTCTCTTCAAATATTCTTCTGTTCCTCTCCATCCCAAGAATCCAAAAAATTGCATGTGGCACCAAACTGTCAATGCAGAAATATTGCCACTCCTACACCACCAACCCTCAACCACTTTAAAAAAAGATGGGAGGTAAAACCCAGTAACATCGAAAAATTTCAAAACTATACACCCGCAACTCGTTCAGCACTTTACAGTGTAATAAAAGATGAATTACTGACTCTTTACACATCACACAACGATTCGACAAAACAGAATTTCTTCTCACCAAGTTATCAATTGTCAAACAACTTTCCCTCACTGCAGTCCATACAGAAATTCACCCTTAGACTGAACAGAGTATAATCAAACTTTCCAAGCAGGAAAATTCTTATCTACCTCTCCCCTGAAAGAGTAGTAAAAAATGATTTGACCGAGAAGATACCTATAGAAACCCTTCTCCAGATAAGATTATCCTCTGGATCTCTCAACAAATTCGCCGAATACAGCCCGTCAAAAATGCCACAACACTTGCATGAATTTTCTAAAATGTTCATTTCAAGTATAGTAGAATCAGATTCGCAAGTAATTCCCATAATTTCTAAAAGAAAGAAATTCCCTAGTTTTGAAATTTATAATAATCCAATATAATTTGGAGAATCTATTCTCCCACATTATATTCACGACTCAACTAATCAGGTTTCGGTCAAAAATACAATGTTTATCAAAAGGCATTTTCATAATGCAACAAAAGGGCCACAAGAATCATGTTTATATAACACATCATCTCCACCCTCTGATCACAAGTAATTTCCAATTCACCATAAAATTCCCACATTATTTCCAAATAAAAAAGGACATGATTATGTTCTTTTCCTGAGGCAATTTCTATTTTACCTATATTTTAACAATATCTCCTAAATTGACACCAAATTTCAAATTACATAGAACATATAATTCCTAAATCATAAATATAACCAAATGCAAGAAAGTAAACCTCCCTAGGATCATAGCTAAAACTTCTAATTTATGGCTATTTATGAAGATGTTCTACGAGCTTGCATTCAGAAACCTGATCTTGATCATTTCAAGAAACACCTTTGTTTGAAAGCTTCGATTAATCGCCCCTTGAGAACTAAAAAGTGTGCACTTGAAATCCACGACCTTTCGGCAAAGCGAAAATAAATTTCAATGGATGCTCTGTTAAAAATTTGGGCATTATAGGTGTTGATGGTATTTTTAGAAACCATAATGGCAATGTCGTTCATCCTTCTCTATGCCGAATGAAAAAGCTTTAGCTATCAAGGCGAAGATTCATGCCCTTTTGATTGGCTTAAGGATGCAAAAAGACATGCTTTTAAAGATTTACTTGAGGACAACTCTTATACAATTATTTCTTGGATGAAAGAAGGGGGTGGGGAAGTGAAAAGTAGGACATGCTACAAGGAAGATCTTGAATATTTTGAGGCAAATTGGGTTACCTTTTCTTGGATACACAGATCGCAAATTGGGGAGGTGGATTTGCTGGCCAAAAGAAGGGCAGCCACTTTGGAAACTTTTATGGCCGCTACTATCCTCCACGAGGTGCCTTTATAGTTGTGCGTTTTTTTTTTTTTTTCTCTCTCAATTTAAGGGCTGGAGTTTGTACATTGTTTTCTTTTGTTTGAGAGGCTTTTTCTTGGTTTCCTTTCGATTACAAGAAGGACTTCTTATCCTTACTCTATGTATTCTTCTTCTTTAAAAAAAAAAAAAAAAAAAAATTCATTATCTAAAAACAAAAAAAAAAAGCTTCCATTTCACATTGAAAAAATTAACATATGTTTGAAGCATAGATAAACTTTTTTATCAATGACACTGTTAAGGGAGTCCACATAGCCCTCCCCTTGATCTTCTTGGAAACCACTAATTAGATTGATATATGTCTCACAACATTGAGACAGATGTTTAATGCCTAAATCACTTACAACAATGCTCATCACAAAAACGCTTGAAGAGGAATGACAATTATTCAAAACCCGGCCTGATCCATTTGGGGTGTCTATTAATGGAGCGCGGATGGGTTTAGGAAAAGGCTTAGAAACCTGAGTAGGGTTCAAGCCAGGTTTTGGCCCCAAACTTAACCCCAATTATGCCCCCATATTTTCCATTCTTTAGTTGTCCACAATTTTTTATATTAACAAACTAGCCCATACATATATAAAGCTTCTAATTGCATCTCATTCTTGATAAAATAGAGAAACAGAGCGCATGCACAGACATAGAGAGAGAGAGAGAGAGAGAGAGAGAGAGAGATTTCTTCTCTTCTCATTGCTCGATCATAGCCACTGTTTGATCACACTGCCGTGCAAGCTCAATGTTATACTCTTCATTTCTTCATCTCTAGATCTCTGCTCTTGAATTTTCTTTCTTTAATTTCAAAGGTTAGATCCAAGAGAAAGGAATTTAACAACTCTTTATGCATCTTCATACTTCAAATGCTAGAATTTTTTATTGATGTTCGTCTTTTCTTTTTTTGGTTGAAACTTAATAATGAAATTTCATTTTTGAACATTGGCTTCAGATTGGTTGGACTTTGATTTAAAGGGTAGATCTTTGATTGATCTTTGTTTCTTTGATTAATCCTTTTCTTCCTTTTTTTTTTATTCTTTTTTTTTTTTTGTTTTCTATTTTCCGTGGTCAACAAGGCATCCACCTCCTTTGCTTGTCCCATCACACCACAACTCAACTCAAATTCATGGCAGGTTTGGGAAGGAATTTTCCCCTCCCAAGGTGGGGTGGGAGAGGGGCACCCCATCCCAAAGGGCACAAACCCATCCCATTGCCATTCCTAAGCTTAAATGAATTATTCTAATGAACAAATTGGCTAGACTTCTGGCACTAGGGATGATCAAGAGGAGAGCTACCTGTCCTCTTAAAGCGGCTCAAATATATGTCATACCTCAACAACATCATGCATAGGCAAGCCTTTTATGCATCAAAGTATGTTTGTACACGCAACAAAGAGAACTCCCCACTTCTTAAATATTGTTTTGGACATGCAACATCTTGATGAATCTAGACTTCAATGACACCCAATCAATTCAATCAAACCAGAATAGAAATGGAAAAAGCTGATTAGGTCACTACTCACTTGTTAGAGTCAACATGCAGTTGTTTTGGACATGCAACCTCTTGATGAATCTAGATTTCGATGACACCCAGTCAATTCAATAAAACCAGAATAGGAATAGAAAAAGCTGATTAGGTCACTTGTAAGAGTCAACATGCAGTATTTGAAAACTTTTTCCAATCCAAAATTTAAAATAGAATCTAAAAATACTAAAGGCTGGGTTTATAATCTCCAAGTCTACCAGTCAGTCTGATATGTACAATGACAACCTAAATTCAAACCTTAGGCCAAATTAAAGTGCAGCAAAAACACATGAAGCATACAAAGATGCATCACCATTTCACTTCTTTGATATCTTATTCACCCTTTGGCAATATTTTGTTCATAAATTTAGTGGTGATGGATATAGTATTGAGCGATGGGAGTTACACATAATATCTATTCCCCATCCCATCATTTCCTCTCTTCTATCTGTTTTTACATTTAAACCTCCAAAACTCATATACCATTATTTCTACAATCATATAACCGTTCATTTTGGAAAAACCCATTTATTCCATGTTTTTATTCTACTCCATTTGCCTCACAAAAAAATCTTATTCATTCTTTGTGCTTAGCCTTGAAGCTAAACCGTACAATACAAGGATTTAAATATGATTATGTTCTCTAGTAGTGACTCCATATAGTTTCATCTATAGTAAAGAAAAGTAATGAAACAAATAGATGGTGAAACCAAATTTTATTCCATTCAAGAGCCAAAGCACTATATTTTAGCACTTCTAATTTCTAGCCACATATATATATATATGTGTGTGTGTGTGTGTGTGTGTGTGTGTGTGTGTGTGTGTGTGTATGTATATATGTATATGTATATATATGTATATATGTATAATACCATTAAAAAATTCAATACCATTGGAAGGTTAGTAATTAGTAATGATATCAAATCAAACAACCAAGAAAGATATGTCAAATAATCATGATGGATAAAAAGAATCAACCTTACTCCCTGAGGGTGCACTCTTTTTTGGGCGAAACGTCCTCTGGTTCCTGTTTGCCAATAAACAAATTATAAGTCAGAGGTGGAGAACAAAATTATGCAAGGCATCAATACTAAACCAAAAACTACTATGGTAAGGTAAATTTAAATTTAAAGAAATGTAGACTGTAATTATGTTTATACATACATAAACACGAGATAGAGAGAGAGTATTTGGGCATATTGTGCAAAAAGATGTCACAAAAGCTTTTTTGCCGTTCACTTATCCTCACATAAACGAATACTTCTTTCTCACCATCCTTTGCATCTAATTAATTAAAAAGTTAGGGAAAGGGGGGTATCAGATCACTCGTATATTATTACTTTCTAAACTTCCCTTCGATTACGTTTATGTTAAATCTTCATAAATTCTACACATTTCCAAACATTTTCCAGGTTTGCAACATGACCACTTTATGTTCAACATCAATCATTAGACCACCATCTCTTTGCCAATTGATGGACTGCCCCTCTATATTTTTCAAAAACCTATTTCCCTGCCTTCAGATAAAATTAACTATTTTATTAAAACATTTTAGCTTAGCACTCTAAATACCATTTACTTCATCCACTATCTAAATTCTATATAGTATTGAGCCTTTTCTTTCAACACATGATTTTGGATTACCTTTTCTCCCTTCATTGTTCCATATCTTAGTACACATACAATCATCTAAATACCACCTCCCTAAACTGTGTGCCAAATTCTATCCTAGAATAATCAAGGATAACCTTTCAATCTTCCTCTGGACAACCTTGGTGAGAACTTACTTAGATCGTATTTCAAAATTGTTTGATAATCTACAATGAATTACGATTATTAATTCTATCATAATAAATCATCTAGTAATAGAGTAAATAATGAAAATAGCATTTAGTAAATGCATATGAGTTACAAAATTCATTTCGCAACTAAAAGATGTATTATTTAATCAAATAATGTTGGTAAATTCAAGATCATATTTTCATCCATGCAAGTGAAACCCATGAATAATCAAACAGTGCTTTAGTCATTTGAGGAAAATTCTCAAAGAAGATGGTGATATAGAGATTAGAGACTACAGTGGTAGTGGCAGCAATGTTGTTGTGAAGGCAGTGGCGCCGTGGCGGTAATGGCAGTTTTGGTGAGGACATTGTAAAACGCTTGATGGTAGTGGTGAAGGCGGTGACATTGTGTTGGAGTGGTGTTGAATTTATGGTGGCACTGGTGGTGTTGGTAGTAATTAGCAAAAGTAATGCTTGGTGGCAGCGGACTGGTAGCAGCATGCCAGCATGGTACTAATGATGACATGCTATCATGACAACAGAAAGATTAAATGGTGACACGGCGATGGTTGTGGATTGTGGTCGTGGTGGAAGCAATGGTGATAGTAGTAGTGATAATGGTGTAGCCAATGGCAATAAAAATAGTGGTAATAAGGTGTTGCCAATATCAATGATAAT
This sequence comes from Hamamelis virginiana, assembly GCA_017140935.1. Classification (NCBI taxonomy): domain Eukaryota; kingdom Viridiplantae; phylum Streptophyta; class Magnoliopsida; order Saxifragales; family Hamamelidaceae; genus Hamamelis; species Hamamelis virginiana. The sequence goes on from JAESVK010001305.1 coordinate 40,157, forward strand.
GGCATAGAGGTGATAATGGCAGTGGTTCCAGTGGAGGTGAAAAGATATCCCTAATTGTGGCAACTGACGAGGTGATGGTAGCTAGTGTTAGCGGCAGTGGTAATGAACTAATGATGGTAGCGGTCTCTCTAACATGACGAAAAAGCTTGACTAGATGTGAGATTGTTTGTGTTTGCACTTAAATATTAAGAATATGATTCGTAAGTGCAATTTTTGTGCACTTAGAGCTTGACTAGCTTTCTTATAAAGGAGAAAGCTTGACTATTCTAGAGGGAAAGCTATATACACATGTATCCATAAAGGAGAGATGATTGTTTGACTAGATGTGAGATTGTTTATTGGACCCCAATATAAATTAGAGATCACAATCTCTAAGAAAGCTATTCTCAACTTGGCGAACCAAGCACAATTTTTGTCAAATACATCATTTAACATATTACATTTCCATAATGCAACACAAATATACACTTAGATATTATTTTAGTCTTCTTTAAAGGCTCACTAAACATTCATCTCTCCTTTTCCAAATGTGTTTTCTATTTCACAATCATATGCCATGTTAAATTTTGAATCTTGGAAACATTTATTCCTCCAAACCCATTTCAGTCATTTTCACTCTATAACCTTTAATATCTTTCTAAACATGGCCACATAATGCAAAACCATAATTTCCAAAATCCTCACTAAATGCAATGCCAACATAAGTCAAACATGCACTTAAAATATCTATGAAACACGAAAGCAAATATGATATGCAACGATTCCTGAAAAAGTAAGATACGGATACTAGAGGGATACATTTTTTTAATACATGTATATATATGCTAGAAGGCTATATACACTGTGAACGAAAGCAGTTACCAAGGATTGATGCATGAAAGAGAAAAGAAAGTGGGTGCAACAGTTTTCAAATGAAAGATTAAAGAATGTGCTTACAACGAGGGTTTTCTTTTTTTTTTTTTTCAAGCTCAAACAAATGTGACGTTACTATTTTGCCCATTCTGATTTTTTTATAATAAAGTAATAGTTGGTATTTTGGTATCTTACACAATAGAGACCAATTGAAAGATGAAAGACCCCTTAGTCGCTTTCTATGACAAACATTATTTTTTTTTATTACATTGTTAAAAACCCTATAGTTGTAACTTATAATAATTCAACCACAAAAGAATCCCTAATTTATACTTCAAGAAAGAAGGTACGTTCACACTTAAAGGATCAAAACATATGTCATAGACCCCTCTTATGTTTTTCTTTACAATTATATTCCTATTCCACAGACGCACATACACCAATATATATATATATATATATTCTAACATTGAATCTGATACATGTGCAAGAGTATCCAAGAAGAATTAGATATGTTTCCAAAATTAAAAATATTATTTTTAATTTTAAATATGTTTAAAAAGTATTGGATAAATATCAGCAATGTTTCGAAAACCAAACCAGACCAGCAGGCCAAACCATTGGAACAGTCAACTGGTCAAGTTTTCTCAAGCCCTAAAGCATCCTCATCTCAAAAAGCAGAATAAATCCAAAGATTCACTTGAAGGGGCAGTTTGGCCGCCAAACTTTTGGAACCGCTGACAGTTTTTAAAAACCAAGTAGTTTTTCCTCTTGCATACCCACAATTAGGGCTTTTTCATTCATTCCCATCCTCAGGCAAGGCAAAGCAACCGAATGATTCATGGTCATACCTATTGCAATATTATGTGACTGGAAATTGTTGAACCATTAACCCTTATCCTGGTCCCTTTCCAAGTTAGATGAACAGTCCAATTTTTAAAACATTGCGTATCAGAGAATACCCAAAAAGTTTCATCATCTATTATGTCTCAGATACATCAAATATGACTCCTTTGTAAAAGTATAAATCCCACATAGTTGTGTATTAATCATATTTTTAAAATAGTTCAATATTATCCTATTACCTTTTCTCTTACCATCTAGAAATCCATTGTTTCCGATCCTTGTGTACAATTATTACTAAACCATTTATACTAATTTTCTACATAACTTCATCTTTTTTCCTTTCCATGTAATTTCTTGTCTACAAACTGCGAAGACTCCTATTCATTGTACGTACCAACTCCATCTTCTCTCCAGTCAATGCTTTTCACATTCCAAGCTAGTACGCAAAACCTACTCCCTTGGACTCTCATTTCTTGACCAATATGTCCCATGGTTCAAAAAATTCCTGCCATCTAGGACATTTAAAAAGAAAAAGAATGGATCCTTGTGTACAGTTACTAATAAACCATTTATACTTTTGTATTCTACAAACTCATTTCTTGGCCTCTTATCTTCAATGGTCCGAAAAATTCCTGCCACCTAAAACTTTTAAAAAGAAAAAGAACAAATCCTGATGTACAACTACCACTAAACCATTTATACTATAGTCTTCTACCTAACAAAATGTCTTCATCAATAGCCTTTACCTTTTCCCCTTTCCACATATTTTCCTGCATACAAGCCGACGAGGGCCTCCTATTCATTGTATGTACCAACTCCATCTTCTCTTTAGTCAATACGTTTCACATTCCATGTTAGAAGGCAAAACCTACTCCCTTGGCAGTTCTTTGCCCCTTATCTTCCAGGGTCCAAAAAATCCTGCCATCTAGAAATTTTTAAAAGAAAAGAGAAGGAGACAAAAAAAAAAAAAAAGGGATCCATGTGTATAATTATGACTAAACCATTTATACTATAGTCTTCTATGTAACCAAATGTTTGTATCAATGAACTTCACCATTTACCCAGTCTTCAATAAACTCGTGAAACATATTGAGTTTACCTGCCATTTGATCCATGAGGAACGTTTAGAGATCATACCACTTTTTAACAAACTTAAAACTATGTTACACAAACTATGATATTTGTGTCAAGTGCAGGTATGAGTCTAAATGTCAAATGCATCGAACCCCCACAGAAAACTCAATATCCTAGAACACAACTAACGTGTTTTTAAGTGTTCAGTTGTTAGTGTATACTTTGGAGTAAAATAAAACATTTATGCATACTAAAGTATCTGAAATGATACTATTTTGATTTATCATATAATATATGAACTGATTAAGGAAATATCCTATAGAACTTCTAGCACACTAGGAATGTCTTCCTCTCTATTTACATAGGACATGCCAATTAGATATATTTCCACTACAAACACAAATTGGTACTTGTCTTTTAAGCATAAACATAGTGTATGTTAATTAAATACAGCCACAAACTCAAAAAAACACGAGTTTCTTATCTGTACGATGATATTTAACCTTCAAGAGCAAGTTGTCACATACAGCAAACTAAGTAAATGATACCCTATATTGCTTTTTTCCCTTTTTTTTATTGACTCTTCAAATATATTTAGAGTTCATCTTTCAAGCAGTGAGCTCAAGCAATAAGTTCGTTTATTTAGAAGTCATAGGTACCATTTTTCCATATTTGCATAATTTGGCTCATTGCAGCTTTATAAGTTACTCTTTGCAATGCATATAGAATATAGATGCCTTTACCGGAAGCAAAGAAAACACAATCAATAGGAAAAATTGCTTAATGTTCAGCCATGTCCAAGAAAATTGAGTGATGAGCAAGCACATCACCCAATGAGTATATTACCAACTTAACAATCAAAAGATGTAATAAATTAAAGTCGAATGATCCCATGTCAGCCGCCTCTTGTCATATATATGCAGCGATGTCAGATACCCATGTTAGATTCTTCATAACATGTCCAAACACAGAATCTTAATTACACGAAATAAATATTGTAAACAATGAATTTATTTTGATGTATTTACTGGAAATTAACTACACATATAGCAAGAGTGAACAATTACCATAGATCCACTCAATTTTTTCCCCTTTTCGTAGATACCCAACAAAGCATTTCCTATACCAAGCAGTTCAGTGACCACTTGAATCACACACATCACAATTCTTGGACCTATGTAAGGTGAAAATTAGAGTCCACTAAGACCTTCCCTTTCGCACCAAATTAGCAACACACACAGATATAAGGCTGACAATCTAAAATCTAAAGTGTCAGACCAGAAATATAGAGTACGTAAGAATGAAATTAGATGAGATACCAATTACCCGAAAATTAAATACATAATTTTCTAAAATTTAGCCGAGAAAATATCTAAATTATTATAAATAATGTATCAAAAAAATCCCCAAAACAACGGATCTGATATATATATATACATATATATATTGATCATATAATATCCGAAATGTACGATTAAAGGCAAAATAACAGATCTATGAGGATCCAACGAAAGAAAAGACGACTAATTAAACCAAAAATAAATAGAAATTATTGCTCACCGGCCCAGACCAAAGAGGCTCATGGCTTTCTAGAGAGAGACAGAGGTCTGTATTTTGCTTTCGTGAGATATGCGTGGGTTGAAACTGAGAAAAGGCTGTGTGTATATATATATATATACACACACACACGCACAGAACGTGAAAAGTTACTCTTGTTTTTGTATTGTATCGGAGGAGGAGCGAAGACGGAGAGGGACAGCGGGCAGCGGAGGTAGAGCTGCCCGGGGTAGTCTTTATTCGCGGGCAGTATTTAGTGGAAGCATCCAAAAAGGCATTGTCTCCACACGAGCGCCCCAAAACGAGAGAGGAATTATGAACGGACAGACTAAATACTTTAAGTGCGGTTCAAGACACGTGGCACACACGGGTTGCTAGAAAAACTCAAATGCTGGCCAGAACATTGGAAAAAAACTAAATTTGCATGAAAAATAATGTCTTGCTCAATGTCCTCATTCTAAATAATTTAATATTTATTTAGTAACTGATACATATCAGGTAAGAATTTTGTCCACACATGACGATTTAGTTAAAATTAGTATGATGCTTCTAGTTAATTGTGGAAAAAGAGGAGTCAAATGGCTTCAATACGTGGAATGACCGTCCAAGTCCCAGACAGCCAACCATCCAATTAAAAAGTCGATCGATAGATTAGATGTACTTTTTATGTATATAGCATGTAAGCAAAAAATTATAATGATTCAATGTTAGTATCTTAAAATATATACTATTAAAAATTTTGATCTTTGATATTTTTGAGAAACTATCACAATTTTTCATATCGATATTTTTGAAAAACTAACTACAGTATTAAATGATTTAATTTTTGACATGCATAAGATCCATAAGAATGGTAATTAATCTAGTGATTGGTTTTTAAAATACATATCCCATTATTAATTAAAGGTTTTAGCATTTGTGCACAAGTTCATTTTCACCTATATATATACTAGTACAAGTCCCGACTGATGCCTGGATGTGAAATGGTTTTTTTTTTTAAGGCACTGTTTGTATTTGTTTCTTATAAGTACTTATTTGCTTTTTTTTAAATTTGCAATATGTAATTTCTTAGAAAAATTTTAAAAAAACAAATAAGTACTTATAAAAAACAAATCCAAACGATGCCTTAGTTTTTTTTTTTTTTTTTTTTTTTTAATTTTGTTTTCCAATTGAGCTTTTTGTATTGTTGGCCTTGTGACCTCCACCCTTGTTTATATGATTGATTTTGATGATAACAAATATTATGCTATGAATATTTTATAAAGTGCATATGTTATTGAATTGAACTTCTTAGCCAATTGTCAATTGAATAAATCATTGTCATACTTATAATTGATGTTGGTAAATTATATCCTGTGAATATTACATTTGCTATCTAGCATATATCATGCAAAAACAGGATCCATGGAGATTGAAGTATCAATGAAGATCAACCTTTACACTCCATTTGTGAAGTTCAAGCATGAAAGCCAATCATAAGCCTAGCACAAGACTTGGAGATCATTTGAAGAAATGTTGTGAAGCCTTTGTCTCAATCTTCTGTGAGTGATAAGGACTTTACTTGTAAATCTCTCATTAGGATTGAACTCACTTTGGCTCAAAAGAAAATGAACCTTATAGACCATGCTTTTAACTTAGAAAAATCATTTTGATTGGTCAAAAATGTTTTTAAATCATAGTGGGCTTTTATGAACTCAAAAGACTTGTTAATTTTCATAAAAATTGATTTTGAACATTGCCTAGTCGACTAAAGTAGTGACAGTAAGCAATTTTTATGAAAGTCTTCAAGTAGTCGACTAATGGCTTGACTAGTCAACTAAAAGCTTCGCTAGTCCACTAACCAACTTTATCTAGTCGACTAACCGTGCCCAGATTTCGTATCAAACTAGTTTTAACTTCACTAGTCGACTAACTCTCTTTGTCTAGTCGACTAACCGTGCCCTGAATCTTATAACGGCTAGTTTTGACAAACCCAAACGATCATATTTTTGTGCCTAACAGCCACACTGACTTTGGGGCTTATAAATACTCATTGTATGAATCTTAAATAGTAAGTTGATCATATGCAAATCTACACCAACTTGTTTACTCATCAATATTGTCAAAACCCTCATTCTCTTGAGCCAAATTAGTTCATACTTATTTGAGAGATATTAGTGAGAACTTATCTTGTATATCATCTACTCTTTGAGGAGTGTTCTTGTTGTATACAAATCATATCTCTTTGTAAATCTTGTAAGTGTTCTTAGTGAGCATTGAAGAGTTGCTTTTTGTGAACATTGGCCAAGTGCTCTTTTTGAGGCTTGAAGAAGTGTTCTTTGTGAGCACATTTTTGGGTTTTTTGTGAGCCATTGGAAAAGTTCATTGTGAGCTTAGGTGAGAGTGTTCCACTTGGGATAAAGAAGACTGTGTAAAAGTTTCTCCATCTTGAAGGAATAATCCTTAATGGATTGTGAGAATCCTTGACCTGGGTGCTTAAGGCGAGGAGTGGGCGGAGTCCGAACCTCGTTAAATCGCTGAGTTTGATTTCTCTCTCTATCTCATTTCAATTAACTGCTCATATATATTTGCTTGTATTGAAATTAATTGAACCGTAATTTTATTTGGTAATACTTGCTAAAGTTAGACATAAACCCTATTCAACCCCCTATAAGGTTATATATTTGGGACAACATATATCATTAACTTTTTATTTTTCTTTTAATTCATTTTTTCTTTGAGAATAAAGCCTCATGTTTGGAAGAAGGTGTTAATGTTGAGAGTTTGCCATGTTAGATTTTTTAAATTTTTATTAAAAGATGGCATGGCTTATATAATAGTACTAGATATATCCTATATATAAAGAACAATGCACTGATTTGACACTTTCATAATCTAATATTCATTTCTTTTTTCATAATTAATTTTTTTTATTTTTTGTTAAATTATGGATCCCACATAACTTTTTTCCTCTTTCATATCTTGGTAATGTTTCCAATTTTTGACTTAAAAAATTGGTTCCATTTCCATAAATAATAGCTTTCGTGCGCACGTGATGCGTGTGCAACAAAATTTCTTGTAAAATTAAAATATTTATCAAGTTTTTAAAAAGTTATGTCAAACAATAAATTTTAAATTTATATTTTTAGAAGTATTTTAATATTTTCAAATGTATAAAAATTAAATTTTAAATTCAAAAACTCTAAGCGCAATACAAACATTTATGAATGAGATTAAAAAAATTGGACATTCAGTAAAAAAAAATATTAATCTCACCAAAACGCAATTTGATGTGTGCCCAACACAAAGCCCTAAAAGATTTTTTTTTTCAAAAAAAAAAAAATTCAAAGGTATACCTAATGTCAAAAATTATTTTTTACAAAAAGAACATAAGCAAAAATAAGATAAATTATGTAGTTAATTTTTTTTTTTTTTTTTGTAAGCGTAAAAACAAAAATAACATGTAATATTTGAATGTAATGTGTACAGTAAATAATAACTATTATACTGATATTTCAGCATCATGGAACTGCCTACCTAAGATAAAAATAAATAAATAAAGAAGTAAAAAAAAAAAAAAAAAAAACATAAATATTCATAACAATTGAATTCAAAAAATCTGAATTTTGAATTCAAAAAATATATTAATCATGTCAAAATCTGAATATTTTGAATTCATAAATATTCATAACAATTGATTAAAAAATATATTAATCATGTCGAGAGACGGTTTGAAGTAATGGAATTTTGTAATAGAATTTCTGAAATTTTCAAACTCTGCTTCCTCTTGGCACTATTGCAATATCCTCTTGGCACTATTGCAATGATATGGCATCTAATCATGCATCTCCATCATCTTCTATCCAAAGAAATATTGAATTTGTCCACGCCCAATGCTTTATCTTCTTATTATTCAAGTCTAGAATTCTTAGTAGACCTCTGATTTGGCGAGTGATCTCTCTAACAAATCCTCGAGTGTTTAAATTCTTCATCTTTCTGTTAAGAGTTTCTTTTTTCCTCAAGGCTCCCGTTTAATTTCTCATGAAGTTCGAGGAATGGTTTCCTTCCTCAAGCTTTTTAAAGCAACACGCATCTAACTAATTGAAAAAATGGAGAAACAAATAGACAATGATTGAATCATATATAAAATATAATATGATTGAAATTTAAATTTGTACAAAAATATAAAATTCTTACCAAGAGTAACAATTTTTTTTGATGGCTAATGCAATTGTGAAGATTTAAATGTAAATAGCGCGTATAAAATTTTGGAGGAGAATCTAGGAGATGGATATAGACATGGGAGAGTGGGTGAGCATGTGAGGGATTAGATAACTGCTACGAGAAGTTACGTTCGTTTGAAATTTCATAATTGTAGAGAGTTATGGATGTGTATATAATGACATGTATGATCTTCATATCATTCCTTATTTGTATTTTGTAAAGGATAATATTTGTTGAAAAAACAAAGGCCTCACCAAACCTCCATTCTCCCTTTATATATATATTAGTATAGGTTTTTTTTTTCCTTTTTTTTTATTTAAATGGTAAATCTCACCTAACTTGTCCTCCCCCTCTCATCTTGATAGAGTAATGATCCTGTCAGCATTTAAAGTTAGCAAATGCTGACAGGATCATTTCACAGTCTTGATATAACTAATTTTTTAATGGGAAAATTGGCATCAAGTTCTACTTTACCAATATTTACTATAAGAAGTCTTATGCGAAAGTGTTTTTTTGCAATAAGTCATTTTTACATAAAATGGACAAATATGCTCCTAGCACAAGCTCGTAGAATTTGAAGAAAGATAATCTTTTTCCACATGCTTTTCTCCACAAGCACAAAAATATTCTTCCACAAGCTTCTATGTCGGCTTGGAGATTGCAAGAAGATGAGGATACATATTTTTCCATAAGCTTCTTTGCCGGTGACGATAAGAGATTGCAGGAACGGTGGGATTGCAACAGTGGCCCAATCGAAAGAATCCATGATTAACCGAAGTGCCAGTTGCGTCGAGCTCATCGACTTAAAGCATCTTTGGTGCTACTGCTTTATTCGATCACATACAATTACCTCCCTCCACAAATCTGGAAACGCTGGCCAAAATTCCTATGATGTTTCTCTATTGTTAGTTGTGTCGAGCTCGCTAGCTTGAAGCATCTCTAGTGCTACTGTTAAAAAGTTGTGATGAACTTGGATACACCGCAGAAGACGAACGATAAAATTTTTTTTTATTGTTTCGAATCCAACCATCACAATCAATCAAGGAACGAACAAACATAGAACCATGAGTATATATTAAAACAAAAATACATTTAAACACTTTAAAGTATACTTACTTGATTGCCTTTGATGTTCTTCGAAACGAGCTTCAAAGTGGATGAAGCCTCCAAGGTATCCACACAAGCACAAGACCTCAAGAATCCCTTGCAACTAGTCAACCCTTGAAAAGATGCAAGCTTGGAGAGGGAGAGGGAGAGGGAATTCGACTATGGTAGAAAGAGAGCTATGGGAATTTCGGCCTTAGCGTTTCTCCACTCCTATTAGCCTCCTCTAATGTGATGATAGGTTGCTTAGTGCTAGCTTGACCTATTACCCCATTTTTATAGAAAATATTCATCTTATTTATGATTTGGCCTTTCACTTATTAACTATTAATAATAATGACCAAATTAATAATAAATTGGAATATTCCTCTCTCAATAATTCAAAAGACTCACTCATGCCCTTAATGTGTGTGACCTTTTAGGTTCACTCCAACCTAATAGTGGACAGGGACATCTCGATGTTTCCAAAAATAGAAACTTTATATTTATGGCTCAATTGGAACAATTCCAATTTTGCCATCAATGATAACACTTACCATTAGGCCTTCGCTAGTCATGAGTGACATCTAGGAATATATCATGATGTACCCTAGGTATGGGTGAATAGCAGAACTAAATGAACCTTTCATGTTACTTAATCATCCATCTCCTAATGTCACTGTTAAGATAGTTATGCATGGTTATAAGTCAAACCCTATCTTAATAACTTGATATATGTTCTACAAAATATAATCTCAATAAGGTGAACCCGATGAAACTCTTTTCACAGTTCACCTATCACTCTGGCCAAATATTCAATATGAGAAATATTTTTGTGAACATATCCTGACATTCTCTCTCATCAAAGATGAGAGTGATGATTCTTTCTTGCACACTCATCTATCTTCATGCATAACTTATTAGAGCCAATAAGTACCGATTACATCATGATGGTTAAGAATGTACGAGATACTATCAAACTCTAACAATCTATGCACAAGACAGCTATGGTGTCTCGGGTTTAAGGATTACCAAATAAATGGACGTAATAATAGAATATTCATTTGACTTAAACTCCATAAAAATATTATTTGTAGATCATGTTCAGTGTACATGTTCTCTAACATGCACCCACAGATTAACTATAGTGTCACTACACTGATAGGAAAGACTACCTATCATCCGATTGGAGTTAGTTTAAATCTGTGCTATTCTTAGCGGTTTATAAATGTCCACTTTAATAAACCTATGAGTAGGAACTCTTTAGAATAAATGTGTATGAGAAATATTAGTCTCTCTATCTCAACAGCTTGAGATATATATTTCTCTTATCATTTATTCATGCATTATCATATACATATTTAAATATATAAGACAAGTCATACCTTCTAATTCATATAATATGAAATTGATATGCCCTTCAGGATTGGTTTTAGGGCATATCTCTAACAACTGTTTCGTCCGATCACACGTAGTTACCTCCCTCCACATATTTGGAAACACCGGCCAAAAGCCATATACTATGTCTCTGTTGTCAGTTGCATAGAATGTCACAATTGGGTTCTATCTGTTTTTAATCTGTAATTTTAGTGAAATTTAATATATAAGTTTTAGTGAAATTTTATATCTGTATTTGATTTAGCTTTCCTAAATGGGTTTTTTTGGCCAAAACATAGTTTATTAGAACTCTTCATTGCATAAAGTCCTCCAAATGAAGTTTTAATGCTAAAAGCTCCATTTTTCCATTTTTTTAATGCATGCAGTCCTATAAATCAAAATTATTTTTTAAAAATACCAAAATTACCCTTTTTCACTATATATATATATATATATATGAATTACATTACACGAGCACTGAATTTCGCTGCATTTTTTATTTTTTATTTGTTTAAAACCAAACTCAAAATTAATAAATAAACAAAAAGTGGAAGAAGAAAACACAAAACAAGGCGATCCTTTCAAATGGCATATATTAAACGACATAGATTGAACCTTAACTAGTGCGTCACTGCCACTAAGATTGACGATTACTGGTGGCCTCCCTTTCCCGATGGGGACCCCTTGCCCAACCCTCGCCGTCAGCCAGCCTCATCAGAGGCCCCTTGTAGTTGGCATGGTTCGTCAAAGCTTAATGGTGGAGAATCGGTGGAAGAAGAAAACATAGATGCACTAGTTCGTCGAAGCCGAACGACGCTCAATAGAAATACCCTGTCATAAAAAAAGGTGTTAGCAGCACTAAAAGCCATACTGAAGTTCCAAATCTACATCCTGAATCAAAAGTGCATACTCATAACAGCTTGCAAGCCCTTCAAAGGAATTCCTGAGAAGGGCGTTATGCTGTAAAGAAAATATTTGTTATGTTCTTGCTGCTAATGCGCTTGCTCAAGCTTCATAATAAATGTCTTGATTCTCTAGTCCTACTTTCTTTACCACTACCCCAGACAAATAGAGAGGATGCGTAGAGAGAGAAAAAGCGAACATATGGTCAGAGGGACTTTTTGAAAAAGAAGAAGAGGAGGATAGGAGCATAATGATCCATTTTTGTATAAAAGGACTTATTGCAAAAAGAATCTCTGTGTGAGACTTTTTGAAGCATAAACCTTCAAATGAGGACTTGAGGCCAACTTTCCCTTCCTAAATTTGAAGACTTAAGTGCTCTCTTTTCCTAAATTTTAATTTGGTCCTATTTGTATTGCTGTTACGATATACATATCTTATTATATATAGAACAGTTCGTCGTATGTGGCATCCCTCAAAGGCCATTCCTCTTTCTTTCTATTCTCTCCTTAATTCACCATTTTACTCATTTCTTATTGGTTGTAGAAATATATGAAAATATTATAGGATTGCTAAATCTTTTGACCTTCCATATCATAGACTTTCTATATCATCAAATTTGGACTTTATTGTAGGTTTTTTTTTTTTTTTTTTCTCCCATAGCCGTTCACACTACATAGGGATGGCACTTTTATTCTCATAGCCTCTCTCTCCATAGCCATGAGCGGGCTGCCACCATTCACAGCAGTACGTATTCTTCTTCTTATTCTTTTTTCTTCTTATTCCTTTTTTTCTCCTTCTCTCTTTATCTTTATGTATATATATATAATAAGATATTATATATAGATTACTTATACGCTACCGAGTTCAACCAAGAGCAAGCTTTTATTTAAGCTCTCTCATTGGTTTGCAACATTGTTATTGTGATTTTAGGGGATTTTATTTACACCCCATGTTTGGTTGGTAAGAAAGTTGAGGGGAGGAAAAGAAAACGGTATTCAGAATCTTATGATTTTTTTTTCAATTTTGTTCTTGGAAAAAGGAAAAGTCTGACCTTAACTAAGAAAAGTAATTCTATTAAGCTATTTTCTCTTATTTCTGCACAATGTTTATTGGTTTACCATTTACTATTATTGGTTTTATGATTGTTCTACCTAGCTCATCATCAATTGTTGAAGTTGTAACTTGTTGAAAAAGCTAATGTATGTGTATAATGAAAATTTTGAGTTGATTGTTCTATCTGTTCCAATTACAATTAGCACTTCCAAGTAAGGATGTCAATGGGACGAGTTAAAAGGGTAATATGCCTCGTCTCGTCCCACCCCTAATGGGAAGGGTTTGAGAAACAGATTTGAAAACCCTATAAGGTTTAAGAAAAAAAATTTTAAACCCTCTGGGTATAGGGTTTGGGACAAAAATGGGATATGCCCTACCCCGAATATCTATATCTATATATATATAGAGAGAGAGTTATGATCTAGTCAACAAATGCTAATTTAGCCTAAGTCAGTAAAGACTTAAATGGTCATTAGATCATTCAAGTGGCCTAAATCATCACTTAAGTGATTGAGATCTAACGGTCATTTAAGTCTTTGTTGACTTGATCATTCCACTATATCTATATATTTATTCACAATATTTAGTGTTTTAAGATTTCTTGCTTTCTATTTTTCTACTCTTTTCACCATGTTAATGTGTATAAATATACTAGCACGAATCCCCGCGCAATGTGCAGAACTCAAATAACTCTTTGCATCATCTAATCAAAATAATTAAGATTAAATAGTCAATCTCATATGAATTTTGCGCATCGCGCGGGGATTTGCGCTAGTATTTCATATACCAATTTAGAAGAAGAAGAAGAAGATCGTGGAAGAAGATGACCTCATCGGTGTAAAAATGCAGTAAATTTAATTAAAAAATGTAGTGAAATTCATAAAAAGTGCTGTGAAAATTGACAAATATGCAGCGAAAATCATAAAAAAAATACAGAGAAATTCATAAAAAAAAAAGAGTGAAAATTAGTAATAGTGCAGTGAAAATGGTAACTCTAGTATTTTAAAAAATTAATTTTAATTTATGGGATTGTAATGCATTAAAAAAAAAAAAAAAAAAGCCTAAATAGAAAAGGAGAACTTTATGCAATAAAGAGTTATAAAATAAGACTTTTCACCAACATATCCTTTTTTAATTAGCAATGTTGTGTTTT